>OY855904.1:40774303-40906803 GCA_963693305.1 Meandrina meandrites
TTACGTTAATCAATTTGCTTTTTCCCCTAAGATCCAATAACCGACGTGCAAAGAAAAAGGACGGCAACAGTTACAACGGTTCTGGAGAGGAAGACATTGAAATGAAGTCTGAAAATCCTACTTATTTACCTGGAAATGTACCCGACCAAATTCCCGAGGAGCACCACTACACGGCAGTTAATGACCGGCCTGTATCTACCAGCTCGTCAACAGTTAAGTTTCCAGAGGCCTTTGCAGATAAGAGCAATGAGGGAGTAGATACAGCTATCTACCAACAACTCGACGGTGAAGGTGCATCTATCTACCAACAACTCCACAGTGGTCCTAAGTTTTCAGAAGCCCTGCCGGTGAAGAACAGTGAGGGAGATGTTGCATCTATCTATCAACAAGTGAACAATGGTCCTAAGTCTTCAGAAGCCTGAAGCCTTCAAATCCACCAACGACCAAATAGCGGCGATCCAAAAAATAAAACGACAGAAAGAACGGGGCATGTTTAACTACAGCGCGCTGCGCTTGAAATCTAATCCTGAATCTTTTTGGGAAGGGTAAATCTTGCGTTACTTCTTTTAAGTTCCTAGGCGAAGTGTTTGACATTAATTAACTTAGTGACTAGGAAGGCTCACGCGGACTATGAATGCAAAAAGGTGGAGATAAGTGTTCGTACTGTTAGCGGTGTTAGAGGTTTTGTGGCAAAAAAGGCATCAATTCTTGGTTTTCACGTGACATCCTCAAAATGCTAAAATCCAGACCCCTGAAATTGTATCCTTCACTGGCTATTTTACGTCCTAAATATATGTCTTGTTGAAGGTTTTTAGCTCGATAGCATCCGCCGTCTTTATGATAGCATTTTGAATTTCGGAGTTTCACGCCACACGACATCAAGATGGCCACCAGAAGGCTGTCACGTATGCTTAAAAAAATTCTCATCCTGTGACTGTTAACAATCGTAACATTTGAGGTTTTGTGAGAGGTGTTGATGTGAATGTTTCCATACTGTGCCTGTAAATTTGTGTGGAACATTTTGACCGATAACTCGAGTACGGTATACCGTACAAACCCGAGACTTGGAGAAGCAGAATGTCTAGTAATTTTCTACAACCTGTGTTAATCTTGATTTTTTTGACTGAATAGTTTTGGATTTACTTTTCTGCGGCGTGACAGTGAAAACCAGCAATACTTGTTTATGGTACAATAATCTTTCCCTTATTCGATTATTGCGATATCGCACGGAGTAGTCTAGTACAACGAGACCAGGATAGACTACAGCGCCTACAAAATAGATCTTTCCGGATAATCACACGCTGCGCACTCTCGCTTCTCCGAGGCAATGGGACATTTAAACTGGTCGACTCTCTTAAGTAGGAGCTCCTAACATAAGGCCAAACTTGTTTCTGTTTCAATTATTTAGTTCTGAGCTATTTTATATCATATTTTACTAGGTTTAGTAACATTCATAATTATATTACCAGGCAGAGTACTAGACTATCCGAAGCAAAGGTCAAATTAAATTATGAGAAAGACATCTTTTTTTTTAGTGGCGCGAATTTTTTAACGAACCCCCTGCAAATAGAGCTAACGCCAAAAAATATATGTTTTCCGCCTAGCAAGACATTTCTTTTTGTCATAATATTTTAGTCGAACGCTCCTTTCAGCCTTCGTTTATAAAAAGCATTGTAATTAGCATAGCATATTTTATATATTTTTACCCACTTAATCATGAAATAATTAATTATAAAGTTTAACTTGCTTGCTAACATTGTAGGCACTGTGTATTGCCTAGCTCAATGTAATATTTGATGTTTACATATCCAAGCAAAAACAAGCACGAGCTATCTTTTTTGTTGTTGTTTTCAGTAGATAAACGACATGTTCTATATAATCGTTTGTATAAATTCTGCAGCGTTATTTAGCCGGCTTAAGGCTGTTAAATAAAATAAATGGGTTGATATTGATAACACTATAGGAAGTGGTATTTTTGCTTTTTTTTTTTTACTTAATAGAACTGAGGGGAGGGTACTCGATGGACGCTTGAGTCGGAAGGTGCTGCTGGGTCGCTCAAATGCCGACTCTAATGATGACTCTAACCTGCCGTAAAGGACAGAATTCTGTGTTTGGTTTTACTCTGTTAAACCCTCAGACGCATAAGGGGGCAGTTCCCATTCCTCTTGAGGTTTCTTCGCAACTTTTTAAGCCTTTCATTCCTCCTTTCCAGAAGGCGTGATGGTCAATACATTTCACAACCATTATCATTTTCAAATCACTTTTTATTAGTTCTTGAGAAAAGTGATATGATGTCATATTGAACGAATAAACGTCGAGAAGAAGTTGATCGAGGCAAACTTATGCCATACTATAATAATCATGAAGAGGGGAGGTTGAGGTAATGTTTGGCAAACATTTATGAGTTAAACAGAACGGTACTCAAGAAAAAATTCATTACAAAAAAGTACTTTCTAGCGAAGACTAGACAACGGACACAATTCTTGTCAAAGGCACAATGGAATATATAAAAAATAATTAAGAACATTTAAAAGCAATTACTTCAGGCCAATATTTGTTCACTTAGCTTTTCTTAGGTCACGCCCCTTCCAGGCCTACGTCAAGACTCATTTGTGCGTTTTTTAATAAGTAATATGATCAAAGTAATCTTCTTTCCTCGATCCATTTACAATTGTTATGCAAAAACTACGGTTGGTGATGTTTTTATAGATTAATTCTAAATCCAACAACCGGTCTTTTTCTAATCGCAGGTTATGATCGAATAATGTTAACAGAATCAGAGAATCCCACGTTTTTAGTCCTCTTTTATGTAATCCGAAAATATTTACCGTAAATGATCAATTAAGCAACGCGGCGCTTAAGGCTGGTTCACACTACCGACGGAATCGGAATCGGAGTCGGAATCGGAAGCGCAAGGAGCGTTCCGATCCAGTGTAAATCAAAAAACGGAATCGGAAGCGGAGTCGGAAGCTCGACGGAATCGGAGTCAGAAGGATCAGAAGAGTTTCTTTTACTTCCGATTCCGCTTCCGCTTCCGTCGCTTCCGATCCAGTGAGAACAAAGTGAACGGAATCAGAAGCGGAAGCGGAATTATCAGCCAATCAAAAAACTTTGTAGAGGTGTGTGTTATATCTTATTACATGCATCTGGGACGTCGTACAAGTTTGTAAAACACTTGCAATCACTTTGAAAACCAAAATACAAAACTGACAACATATCGAAAGTAGAGCTCTCTGTCTGACGTACGAAGTTCTCACAAGGTTTCCAAATTCCCCTTGACTTTTCCTTTTTAAAAATACTCCACGTACCCACAACCATCTCCTTCTCTGGTTCCGTTGCAGACGTGTTCTTCGTCGTATGAGAAGAAAAAGCAAAAGCAAATTAAAAACAGCAGTCTTCTTCATCTCCCGGGTCCGCCATCTTGAATGTTTCTAAATGAAAGCGAGGCTTACGCTGAAAGCGAGGCTTACGATTCCGCTTCCGTCGCGCCGATTCACACTAGATCAAAACTTTCTTCCGATTCCGAGTCCGCTTACGACTCCGCTTCCGTCGCTAGTATAAACCAGGCTTTACTGACCTTGTATAGTAGTTTTGACCAGTTCCCTTATTTAATTTTTGCCTGTAAAAGGTGCGGCGCTTATTCGAGAGCGGCGTTTATTTCAACTACCAGTAAAACACTGAGGGGAATATGGAAAAAATTAAGTGAGGCGCGTACTAGGTATGCACTATCCTCGGAGACCCAGGGGCAGTTAATCCGGGCAAAACGAAGTAAACCGGGCAAAAATCGAAAGTTTTCTATAAAAGTAAAAGAGCCCCTGGGAAACGAGACAGTCTCTCCAGACCATTTCCAAGCGACTCTGCGAATGCTGGCTCCTGATTGAGCAAAAAAAAATCCTTTGTATTATTTTGCCCAATCGGCGAACAGTAACTTCAGAAAATTTTCGCAGCTACGATTTTTGCCCGATTTACTTCGTTTTGCCCCGACTAACTGCCCCTGAGTCTCCGAGGATGGGTATGCACAATTTAATATAAAATTATTTCAAATGAAATACAAGAGGTGACATGAACACAGATTTTCAGTCTGGTCGTACTCTCTTATTTCTCAAGCGATATGGTTTTATGTCTCTTTACATCGAGCACCGCAACGAAGATGGGAAGTTTATTTATAAATACCCAAATTTAGCGCCGCGGCGCTTATTCAAGAGCGGCGCTTATTAAATTATTTTCGGTAAAGGTGCAGCGCTTTTTCGAGAGTGGCGCTTATTCGAGTTGCGACGCTTAATCGATCATTTACGATATGAATGTTTTCCATGTTAAGCCATATATCGCGCTACATAAATTCGAAGATAAATATTTTCTAAGTTAACAACATTTCGTTTATTTTAAATGCAAACAAGCCTGATGTCGCATGCCCAGTGGGATTTACACGTGACGAAGGAAATGCAAAATTTAATGCAAAATTTGCGTTAAGCACGTGTGTTTGTTATGAGAAGAAGGACACAGAAAAGACAATGTGCAGAGAGCACTCATTATCGACAAATACTTGTTTTCATTTTCCGAAGATTAATGGAGTGGATGTCAACTAGTGTGTTCATAGAAGACCTGGGAAATATTAAGGATCAAAAGCAAGACGAGACGCGATACATTATCGAACACTCGAAAGCTGAATTGGCGAGGTATGTTCGAATAATGCTGACAGAATCTCACGTTTATAGTCGTCTTTAATGTTAACTAAAGATATTTATGGATGTTTCCCATGTTAAGCCTCACACCTCCTTTCCGTTTGTGTTGTTTTATTGATCGCTTGCATCCACGTGACAAGGCGGCCATGTAAGTGGTCATGCAAAACAATAAAAAATATTTTCGCAGAATTTGCATGATTAGTTCCCAGGGGAGGGAAACGCTTTGTTCTTGTCCCTAGCATGGCCACCGTGACGTCAGTTGCAAGCCAGCAATTATTACAGCAATAAAACGAGGGAAATATGCAAAGAACATGACGAGGGGGGGGGGGGGGGGGGGGTATAATTATAGTCTATTGTTTTGCCATTTGTATCAGCCATTTGTAAGTTATTTTTATTAGCCAGTTGATGACGGCGAAGTTGGGTTCTGTGCTACGGAAATTATTTGTTATTGGCGCAGTAAAATGAAGTCATAGTAATTTTAAACAAATAAGAACACAGAAAAGATAACCAGATTAAAAGTCAGCCCACACAAGGGGACAAGTAGCCGCAACAGCCACAAGAAGAGTTTACACGAGATGACCATTCGCACGGACCTGGTGTGTACGAGCCTTAATTTGTGGGATAAGTTGCGAGTAATTTTCCCATCAATTCACATCAGTCTTAATTATTAGGACAAGTCCCTGTACATACATACGTAGGGACTTGTTGTAGGGAATAGTCGCAGGAACTCGTCAGTCCCCACGGGTGTTTCGACCTTACAGTGGGAATACGAAAATCGTCAACACTTTTAATATGTAATTTCAAAGAGAAATTGGTGAAAAAAGTTGACAAATTTTCCGCCAAAAAATAACTTATTGGCTTATTGGGTCGTAGACTTTTTGGTTGTAGTTCCGCTGAGCAATGCATAACTTGACAAAAATGAAATGAAATGTCTACAAATGTGTAACATAGTGAAAAAATGTCAACAGCATTGGGTTCGAGCATTTTCTTATTTGAATTGTTTCATTTGGTGTCGTTGTTATGAAATTAACGCGGTTTCCAGGCAAGCGTGGGTTTTAATAACATAATACATGAAATGCATGAATATAAAGCAAAATAATAAGTATTTGCCTTTTGGGAAATAAAAAAAAAAACAGAAAGAAGAAAAAAAAAAAACACGTCGGAGGGGAAAAAAGAAAGAAAGCAAAATCCGTGCGTGTGCCCGCCCGTTTGTTGAACTCTCGCTCTCCCTGCTATCTAATACAGTATTTCATTTTCGCATTCAGCTAACTCAAGACGTAGGTCCGCAATGCGCACATGTATAAAGAGTGTGTACATAATTGTATTGCGGAGTAAGGGCAACGATTTCAGTGAAATTTTAAAGGTGTCACAGAAGCGATAGTAGAAAGAAGTTTTTTTTTTGGAACACTTCCAAAACATTTTCATTTTTTCTTGCTTATACTGCTTCTCATACATGTACTTCATCATGCAAAACAGTAGCTCTTACCTTAAACCACAGTGTAGTGGTTTAAGGTATAACGTAAATTGACCAGCTGTGTTAATTTTTGCCTAGAAGAACTAATAAGGTACAGATGTCATTATTTCACAAAAAATAATTTAAGTGGTTTGTAAGACTTTCCATCGCAACGAAAACTTTAAAGTTTAAACTACCAAATTTGGTAGTTTAGGGGTTACGTTTGAAATCGCATGGCAAAAAAAATATATATATCGAATTAATCCAGACCATTGCAATGTTTGTTCATGGATGTAATGGTGAACTTTCACTGAAAAAAGAGGGAATTAGCAAATTTCTAAAATTTGCCCCTTCCCTTTCTGAAGCTGGCAGTCTCTTACTAAGCCCATTCTACATGCAAGTCTAAAGTAGTTACGTTTGCTTTGAGGATAGTGACCTTAGCGGCGTCATGCCGAAGAGTTGCTCATAGAACACTCGGCCTTTGGCTCTGTAAGGCCCGGTTAAACGCACGCAGGATTTGAACATTGTTGCGCACAAAAAGTTGTGCACGTTTGGCCGCTCTGTCACAATATGTTACAACATGTTGGAGGGCGTTGGATCAAGTTTGATAATGGTAAAATTTTTCGTGTAGCATTTTTGGATGTTTCATGGTGTTGTTCGTGTTTAGCCACGCCTGTGCAACTTGGCTGTCTTTGATAAAGTGTGATGGCCTAGGCCTGAAGCGTCCCCTCGGGCTTTAAAGGGATTATTGGGGAGAGGAAAAACAATCGCGAAGGGGAACTAAGAGAAGAGTGCTGAATGGAATGGTGATCTTAGGATTAACATATAAATTCTAGAGAAGACAACGAACGAGACAAATTAATTAATAATAACTGAAAGCGACGCCGTCATCATAATTATCTTCCACGTGACTGCGAAGGAATAGGAAGCATTTTATCACTGGGGATAACCTAAACTGAAAAAAAAAAAAAAATGTCAGTCAAAGACGGAGAAAATAATTGCCCTAGGCGGATTCTTTATGATTGCAACAGGCTACTTGGAAGTAACGACAGGGTGAGCTCACGTTAAACTGGAAACCACGCATCAAAATTCAAAAAGAAAAGTTGCAGCTTCCGGAGCAAATTTGAATTTTGAATGCTAGTTTGTAAGTCTACCTGCGGTTACTTCTTACTACTGACTTCTTGCAGCCTATCAGTAAAAAGTCAACCACATCAGGACACTAATTAACCCCCCCTCTTTGACAGAGGGTGGCATTATTTCAGTTTACTTGTCACAAATAAAATCCGGAACTGGCTCAAGCAAGTGTCAATTGAGTTTGCACGTATATGGAGCGAACTCCTAATCAATATTGGAACATTGCGCCACAACAACAAAGCTGAAATCGCCATCGTTCTTTGTTCCCCCGTCCCCCCCCCCCCCCCCCCCCCCAAAAAAAAAAATAAAAAAATAATAATAATAATCCCATAATCGTTTGCGCCGACACTCTCGTTCCAGGCTGCCACTCTTTTTCGACGTGAGCTTTTGTTCACACTCTCGTTCTGGGCTGCCATTCTTTTTCGACGTGAGCTTTTGTTCGCCGGTACATGCGCACCAGTTCGGTTTGCTATATCAAAGCGTTATCCAACGCGAAGAACCCATTGCACCAGGGTGACCAAACGCGTTCAACATGCCATCCACATCAATGTTTTGCTATCTTACGTTGAAATGTTTGCCAGCTCCGTCTAAAAATCTCGGAACGCAATCCAACAATGTCGCACTGTTTTGCATTGAAATGTTGCATGCGTTTGGCCGAGCTTTCATCTTATTGTTAAACAGCAATTAACAACGTCACTATTCATCCATTGAAGTTAAATGAATAACAAAGTCGGCTCATTTGAGCATACTCTCTTCCAAGCCTGTACACTAGACAAACTTTAATAATTATGAATTTAAAGTGAAGCCATAACGTAATTTCTACTCTATACTAAAACGTGAAAAACGAGTATTTTTGTGCGTGTTGACAACGCGCCACAGAACCTGCAACAATTATTTACCGAGAAACATTTCGAGTAAATGCAAACAGGTAAACGTTTTGGTCTTTTTTTTTTTCATATGGTGTGAACGAGAGTCACTGATTGCTCAACAATGTTGCACTCTGTTTAGTTGAAAATTGCGTGCGTTTGGCCGAGCGTTTATCCAATTGTTAAAAAGCAATTATCAATTTAGTTATTCATCCATTGAAGATGACTGAAGTTGAATAAATACCGAAGTCAATTCATTTGAACATAATTTGTTCCGAACGCTACACACTCGTCATACATTCATATGATACAGTATAATACGATCAGATAATACGTAGAGACTGTACATACGCTTACAACGTGGTTGAAATGAAGCTATATTTTGTATTGCTGTTTTGCATCAAAGGTAAGCGAGATATTTTTTTTTAAGTTCAAAAACGACTAGGCAAGTCTACCTGGTCACGCATTGCTGGTTTCGTTTACAGTCATCGTTAAAAACCTCGAGATAAATCTTTAAATGTATTTGAAGTCAACCTTGGATGTCCTTTCAGGGGTAATAGTTTAAAGTGAGAGTCACTGTAAAAGCGATACATCGCATGTACGGTCGGTGAAAAAAAGGTTTCTCTCAAACTTTGCCCAGTGAACTTTCTTAGGTCATAAGCTAATGTTTGGGTAATTGAGAGTGGTTTGGAAATACGTTTAAATAGGTATAGTTTAAGAGCTTTCAAAGTCAATGCTGCAAACGGCCTAATATTGAGCGTAACCAGAACGAACAATTTCATAAATCGACTAGATCGCCGCTGAAAAAAAAAAAAAAAAAACACCAAACGCAAGAAAATATTATTATTATTACTAAGTTAAGTGGTCCTTCATGATCAAACGCATGCTTATTTTATTAGCCTGGTAACGCATACGTATTTCCGGTTGTTGGTTGCCTCCAGAAATACGTATGCGTTCACAGGCTATTGATTTATCAGCTTGTGACAAAGTAAACCCCGCCTTCGCAGGCCTTAATTTGTTTCTGAATTATTCGCCAATTGATGCCCTTTATATAGTTTTACAAGCTTTACTTGTCTTGCATTTCCGACTTAGTTGGTGAAATTTAATAATACGGAAGAAACATCATTGGAGAATGTTCAAATATAACGTTATTCATGAATGGCGGAACGTGCGGAACAGTTTTTGTCGAGTACATGAAAGCGAGGCGAGTGGGGCTTCGGTTCGCTTCGAACGAAAACAAAGCACAGTATAGGAATGCAAGTGGTATCACTTGTAATTCTTGAAATGTCTCTTGACTTTTAGTCCGTAGTCTCATTTTTGTGCATTACTAATTACAAACACAAAGCATCATAGTTCATTCGAAAGTCGAAAGTCATTTCTTGAAAAAAAAAAAAAAAAAAGAATCTCTTTCGTAAGGGTTTTCAAAACGCATTAAAAAACAAACAAACAATATAATTAGCGAAAAAAAGAATAATTATACAGGGAAACTGGTAAATAAAGCAATGTCTCTTATCTACGGCATCGTTGCTATCTTCCTTTCGATGGTAAAACATCATGTAGAAATTTCTGAAATTTCCGAGGAAATACTCCAAATAACTAAAAATGTATGTTTACCAGGTTTGACTGCAAGCGTACAGCCTTTGACAAACTGTTATCAAAAATTGACGCAATGCAGAAATAAGTGACAAAAACATTGAGGATTCTTATTGTTGTGCGTTGTTTTCACGATCCATAAAAAGTTCCTGCCAAAAAACAGCAGCAACAAAAAGATAAACAAACCGCAAAAAATTTCTGCATTCTGGCGGAATACCGTTAATATATGCATAAAGTAGTTATGTGTAATGTAGTTTAGCATGCACTAAAGCAATGCGACCAGATGATAAAAATAAAGGGGTGAAGGCTATACGAATGCCTCCTTACACCTATCTTTGAAATGCTCCTCGAAATCCGGTGCTTGATTATTACAGTTTTAAAGCAATTTTTTGATATTCTGAGTCTGGTGAGAACAGTAGGATGAGAAAAAGTCTAACAGAAAGGTAGATCAATTGTTCTTTGTTTTCCTTTATAGTTTTATTAAGTGACATCCAACTGTCCAGTGCAGATCACTGTAAGTATATTTGTACATCGTTACACAAAGCATATACTACGTACGGTGCTGGATATAAAAATAACATTCAAGAACACAACAAAATGATGAGTGAAATTTTGTTCACATGGGACAGAATGAAGCTAAGAAATAATAATACGATCTTGTTTCTAACGTATGGTAAAAAGGCATGGAAAAAGGCGCTCCATTAAATATGAAAAGCAATGACATATATCACGTTGGAGTAACGCATGTAATTTAGAGAATCCGTGAATCACGGTTTACTCTACTACAACGCACAAGAAAACGAGCCAACAAAATAACGGCAACAAAGATAAAAGGAACAACCAGAAAATAAAATAGCTTCCTTTTCTATCGATACATGAAAAGCTTTTATAACAATCAGACTAGTTTCCATTTCATCGTGTTGCATACGTACCGTAAAATTCATAGGTTTATATTTGCTAAACGTACCTTTCAGAGAGAGCAAATTTTTGCAGAAGGCTTTATGCGGGAGTCAGAGAGGGGAGGGGGGGCATTTTTGTTTTAAAAATGTTTCCATTTTTGACGGGATACTGTTACCGAAATTCTTTGGTGTATATAAGGGGCCTTCATCTCCGGAGGACTTATGTTCAGAACGAATTTGGGAGGTAGGGGTGTATTTTTGGGTGTGGGGATTTTATTATATCTCCCGAATTATAATTTTATGGTTCGTTTACCGCTTGTATACATCTGCAGAATAAGTGAAATGACTGCTTAGAGACTGGGATAGATCCATGCAAAGGATAAAATTGATTTTTAATTATGCTTTGTGTAGATTGCAACTTTGTCGATGGCTTGTGTTCTGGCTGGTCCCAAAGCGACCAGGATGACTTTGACTGGACTAGTCAATACGGTTCGACGGCTTCAGGTGATACAGGGCCTTCCTTTGACTATGGCGGAGACGGTTAGTTACTCATGTATCGCTTAACTCTAAACTACGTGTTTATAAAGTTTAAAAAAAGTATTTCATTCATTAATTCATTCATTCATTCATTCATTCATTCATTCATTCATTCATTCATTCATTCATTCATTCATTCATTCATTCATTCATTCATTCATTCATTCATTCATTCATTCATTCATTCATGATAACTGAGATAACCAAATCGAAAATATGGTGACTGGTCTACTCTAAAAGCAATTGTTTGATTGCTCTTATAAAAGTCTCGACAGCACTGTTACTGCCCGCAAGGGCTGAAGATCAGTCAGTCTGGGTAAGTTCTGTATGCGAGGTTTTTTTTGGTGGCTAGCAAAGACTGACACTTGTTTAACCCGCTATTTATTTGCTGATAGCCCGTGCCGTTAGTTCAACCCTTTAACTACTGTATTTATACCCAGAGGGACTTTCTCTATTGGACTTTACGAGGAGTCATTATCCAGGCTGCCTTACTTTTCTTGTTGTAATAGCCCAAAGATAATGTCGGATGGGTTACAAAGGCTGAGGATAGAGGCCTAAAGCCGATTTAATGAATGAATGATTTCTCTCACTTATGAAGTTATTTGGCTCAAGAAAATCGTGTAAAGTCCAGTAACTGTGAGGGTACAGAAAAGGCCCATAGTATCGAGCCTGAACTACCACAAAAGAATGAACACTGAAAGAAAATAGGGTTCGATGCCCGGACCCGGCGTCATATGTGGGTTGAGTTTGTTGTTGGTTCTCGTCCTCGCTACGAGGGTTTTTCTCCGGGTTCTCCGGTTTTCCTCCCTCCGTAAAAATCAACACTGCTAAATTCCAATTCGATCGGGTACAGTGGACGAAGAGCCACCCTGTGGATGTGCCACTGCAAATTCCCATTTATTTTATTATTTTTTTTAAATAGGACGTGCTGCAAGAAAAGAAAATGACATCTATCAAATGAACGATTTCTAGCTGTTAGAATAGTCGGAGCAAGGGGTTGGGGCTTAATGCATTGGAATCCTCACACCCCGTTTACCGCAACAGCCTCTACACATGACGTCATAAATTAATAATTGACAGTGAAATAAAAGTTCTATATATTTGCAAAAAAAAAATCTCTCTTTTTGTTTGTAGGAAGTTATATGTATATCGAGGCATCTTCATCTCGAAAGTATGGGGATAGCGCCAAACTGGATTTTTCCGTTTCTAGCTCTGATATTGGAAAGCTGTCCTGTCTGAAGTTTTATTATCACATGTATGGAGATGCAATAAATACACTCAATGTCTACAATGGAGATACCATGATCTTTACTAGATCGGGAAACCATGGCAACCAATGGTTGGGAATGAAAATCACCCTAACTTTGGAAAGCAACGTAAGTTACACGTTTATTTATCTTGACCTGTGCTGTACAATTAATATAACAACACTGTAGATAAAGGAGTAAAAGGAGAAAAAATTATCAAAGTGAGAAGTTCCCCCCTTTTCTCTTAATAAAATTGATGCAAGGATATCTATAAAAAAATAAAAAAAATCACTTTATTTTTGGGCGTCGATTTCTTAAGCACGGCTGTGCTAACTGGGGAGGCTGAAAAGAAATTAAACAAATATTGTAGATAGAACCAACTAAATGGCCTTGCTCACCATAAGTTCTCGTAGCTCAGTGGATAGAGCGACCACTGATGTGTTTGGGATGTCATGGGTTCGATTCCAGTCGCGGAATTAGAATTTTAATTTGTCCCACGCTCGCGACATGTTAAATATTTCATCTTTCACAGAACAGAAACTTGTTACAATTCCCAACTGTCAGGAGACTGACCAGTTGGCTATTCATAAGGCGCGGAGAAGTTGTATTTGAGGCAACCGACACAAATCCATCCAGTGGCAAGGAGGAGGATTTGAACCCGCCCTAACCACCAGGCCGCGCGGCCTCTTTGAATAGAAGCGTACAATAGATCTAATCCATGATAGCCGCCATGTTTGTTTTTACATCATAATGCAAATTAGGCACGCGGTTTGTGAGGGAGCAAAACAAGTTTTCTTATTATGTCTGATAGTATTTTTCATAGCCATGCTTGGTTTCAGTATTGTGGTGATAATATTATAGGTTTTAGGCAATTTCGGCGCTTTTGTAGGAAGAAAACGGCTTGCGTAGGCTTGCGTAGCTTGCTTTGGTTTCAGTATTGTGGTGATAATATTATAGGTTTTAGGCAATTTCGGCGCTTTTATAGGAAGAAAACGGCTTGCGTAGGCTTGCCTAGCTTGCTTTGGTTTCAGTATTGTGGTGATAATATTATAGGTTTTAGGTAATTTCGGCGCTTTTATGGGAAGAAAACGGCTTGCGTAGTTGACAAGTCAAGTTATACATGTAATGAAATCGTTATGCCATAACTTATTATTTAGAGGAGCCAATTTTCAGAGAAACGGCATCAAACCAATGTTTTCCCCTGGCAGACAACGTGGCTAATTAAGGGATTATCGTGGCGCGGCTAACCGTGAATATGGTCTATTGGCTTGTTTCCTTGTTCATAAATTGTCATGATGCATCATCTAGGGAATAGGGAGGGGGTTATTAATAAATTAAACTTCTAAACAGAGCTTATTTGAGAGGATTTTTTTTTATAGCTTTTTCGGTAACTGTCATTTCTTCTCATACTTAGGTTGCATTTGAGGGGATTACGGGGAACACGTTCAGAGGCGACATTGCTATTGATGACGTCTCTATTGTCGATGGATTCTGTCAAGGTACATCTGAAGATACGCTTATTTATCTATTTCGTTACCCTCACCTAATATGTGCGTAGTAGAAATCTCTTATTTCCTTCTGGTTATGTACATGTTATTTGTTACTTTGCCATCTATGTCATTATAAACAAGAACGATAAGATTTGAAAGTGAATATATGAAATATCATAATTTGAACTGAAGGCATTCTTGTTACAAGGGCTGGGCCGCCGAGATTTTTGTAAATTTTAGCCTCATTGAATTATTTGAAATATCACAATCACGCTTGAAACTGTAAAAGAGCTTTAAGAAGGCTTCCGGTGAAATTTCGTGCAAGAATCTACTCAAAGAACAGTAACGTTTTGTATACTGCTGGAAACATCTCACTGTAATTCAATTATATCCGTGACCCCGCGGTTATATTCTTAAGCAGAATTTTTCATGCTAATTTCAGTTTCTATTTTTAGAATGCACCGAAAACGTGAACCAATCCTTTGGGAGACTGGATATCACCTATTCGAGTAACTTTGAGCCATACTGTAAATGGAGAATTGGAAGTGCTGGGATACCTCAAGCAGTTGCTACTTTGTCAATCCATCAAATATACTTCCAAAACCCCACCAGGTACTACGCTGCTGTTATTCCTTTGTTATGTTGTTTACCTACATTACTAGTAGTAATCAGCGATTAGGGGAGTGCGTTCGACCTAAGATGGAGAGTCAGGTAGTAGCAAAGAAGCAAGGTTGTTGGCAAACTATGCAATTTAATATGCCTCAAATGGAGCGATGAGGATGAGCGAGAGAGGAATCTCATCACACAACATTTTGGAGGAAAGATTGCGTGAAGAGCCAAAAGAACATCTCTCTGCAAAATAAACTGGAATTTGTCGCATCAAGAAATGGGTTGTGTTCTTTTCGAAGGGGTTCAATAAACTGTGAAAAAATTGTGACACTGTAGCAGTTCTTGATATGTTAAAGCAGAATTTTTCTTTGCTTGCAAGCTATGTTATCGTAAATTGGGTGTTACACTGTTACACAAGAAGCCATTCAACCGGACGGAAACATGATCTGTCATCATAGCAGTGATTGTTTACCAAAGGTCAAAAAGAACCTCAAATAATGAATGGCACGGCAAATTCTCATTGATGTCAGAATATTGTAAAACAACGTGAATAGAAGTCGCTCCTAGCACTTCATGTGACATTCACAAAGCAGAAACGTACAAAGTGATAAATGAATGGGCAATTTGCATTCATTTTTACACTAAAATTCATATGGAATAGAAATGAATTATCATGTACACGACAAATAATTATTTATTTCACTTTAGTTGTTTAATATCTTTTGGCACTACACAGAGCACTACACAACTTCTAAAACTCCACAGACTTCTACAAATACTTTCACTTCAATTTGAAAATAGATCGAGGCACAGCACATCAACTTTTCGTTCATAGTCAATACACTCATAATATTCAATAATGATTTCTTCATCAAAATGCCTAAACATTCTGCGAATAACTATAGAATACAAATTCAAAGAAGCGATAAAACAATTTTGATCCTTATTCTACTCACTCGTTTTACATGAAATGCTAACGATTTGAAATTTTAGCTAGTTTTGTGAATCGTTTTACATGCAAACACGCTGGTTTACCTTGCCTATAAAACAACGAATCGAGTTATTCGATTTCCACTCCTTTTACGACGTTCGGTGGCTGATTAAAACTCTTCTACCTTGGATGAAAACCCCCCGAACAGCAGCGATAACAGACCATAACACAGGACAATTTTGTCTAGAGAAATCACTCCAAACAGCAAAACAGAAGCACATGGCATGGGGATGACGTCATTCGCCCCTGAAAAATTTTCTGGGGGGGGGGGGGGGGGGGCCAAATTGACAACGTCGTATAGTCCATAAAAGCAAGAGTTTTTCTCGATTAGGGTGCGTTCTCCTTCGTCGAACGCAATTATCATTAGCAACATGGCTTACTTCAGAATAATACGAGGTCATGCCAAGTCATGTCTTGTGGAAGTCAGGGGGTTTTGTTCCTTTGCCGGGAATGGCATAGCCTGCGAACGCAGACAAGCGACAACCGGAAATACGTCTGCGTTCGCAGGCTAGGGATGGCGTAATTTGTTGTTAAGTTCAAAATAAAAACTATTGATATCATGTCATCTTAATTTATTTTTGTCGAGGTCATCTTCAGCTGTAAAAAAAGATCAATGCGGGAGACCCATGACTGTGCAAAGTGACTCTGCATTTGCATTTAGTTTCGCCTTATCGACTGGAGCTCAAGTGAGACTGCTAGCAATTTAGGATCGTACACGGAGGCTTTTCAATTATAAATTGCATTGGCTGTTTGGGAGTGGCACTAAACGTTTTCGTAATAAAACAAAACTACTTGGTCTAAACCGGATAAAGGAACAACCCGGCAAAACTCATTCTTGCTATATCCTCCCTCAAGGAAGTCACTTGAAAGGGCGTAAGTCTCTTCGATAAGTTCTGCTCTCGAGTTTAACAGTTTCAAATAAGCGCGGCATAGTCGTAAAAGGGCGCGGGCATTATGAAAGGACGGTTTTTAGTTATATATTTTCGCTGCCCTTTATCGAGGCCTATGGCTGCGTTTATCAAAGAAAATATGATGAGAGTTAACATTGATACTTTCAATTTTCCGCAGTGAATACGTCAAACTTTTCGACGGGAATGGAACTGAGATCCTTATTCTACAAAGACCACAGTCTTTGCGACAAATTCCCTTTGGAGAATCCAAATATATTACTATATAGGTCTCTCTTACCAGCAGCCAGAGCTATGTTAAAATTGATTACGGTTCTTTGAAGCAACGTCTGAATTCAGGTAAAGAAGAAAAAATTGTATTGTTGTAGTGTATCCGCGTCATGCTTTGAAGCATGAAATAATAAATTAATAATTAAAATTATATTTTTAGACTATTTTCTCCCCGTAAAACCTCATTGTGCTGAAAAACCTCCTTATATACTCAAAGGAAAAAATGTTCGCTGTTAATATGATTTACTTTTTATAATAACATATATTGCAGCTTCCCCTCTGGCCAACTGGAACGTGACAGTTAACAAAACAACGAAAAGTGTCGGGATAACCTGGAGCAGCCCAAACAATCTTCTCATTGGTGGAATTAGATATTATGTTGCCCTTGCCAGAAACAGCATCGAATCATCAGGCGAAGTACTAGCTAAAAATACTACAGACTTGGAGATAAAAGACCTCATTGGATATACAGAGTATGATGTTGGTGTTTTAGCAGTGAATGGCGATGGGGTACCTTTTAAAAGTGCAGATGTCTTAGTTATGACCGATGAAAGGGGTGAGTAACACCTGCTCTTTTTCTTTCTTTTTTTGTTTTTTTTGTTTTGAAAAACAAAAAAAAAAGAGAGAGAGAGAGGCACACACACAGTCACACACCTTTCAATGTTCTTTTTTAACAGTTCCAAGTAGAGGGCCAAGAGTTGTGCTAGTGAGAAGCATTGAGTTTACATCCGACATTCTGGTAGAGTGGGACTTTCTTCATCAGTACTACGCCAATGGGAAAATCTTGGGGTACACCATCTACTACAAAGGATCTTTTTCTCCACAAAAACGCGTCAATACAAGCAGCCTTAACAACGCAATTCACAATAAAAGGTCTTAAGCCAGCAAGCGACTACCAAGTTTCAGTGGCCGCTTTTACTTCCAAGGGAGAAGGACCTCGGTCAGAGTTTACTGGTTACATTACCACAGGTATGTTTGAATGAAGCTCTGTTTATTACTTGCGTGAAATGATAGTCAATTGCATTAGTTGTTGCAGTATGTTAAAACGCATCCTTGCTAATACAGAGGAGTAACACTTTTACTAGTTTGTAACTCGGGATATACAGTTTCTGCCTTTTGCGCTGAAATGCAACCACATACATTTAGCGTAATGTTTATTCCAGATGCATAAAAAGTGCCAGTTTGTGACTAAAAGTGTACGCTTTGTGCCTTTTCTGCTGAAATGCCACCACATACATTAAGCCTAATTTCCATTCCAGGTCCGCAAACAAGTGACGGCCTTTCTGATGAAATGCCACCACAACCATTTAGCCTAATTTTCATTCCAGATCACCAGATCAGTTTTTAACTATAGTTTTGCACTTTGTGCCTTTCTGATGAAATACCACCGCATATATCAAGCCTAATTGTCATTCCAGTTTCTCCAAAAAGTGTCAGTTTGTAACTCAAAATGTACACTTCGTGCCTTTCTACTGAAATGCCACCACATACATTAAGCCCAATTTTCATTTCAGATCCGCAATAAATGCAAATTGGTAACTCAAAATGTACACTTTGTGCCTTTCTGATGGAATGCCACACATACGTTAAGCACAATTTTCAGTGCCAGATTGTTGCGATAAATTTACACTTTGACCCTTTCTGATTTAAATGCGACCATTTACCTGAAGCTCAATTTTCAATCCAGATCCAGAAAAATAGTACCAGTTTGTATTTCAAAATGTACACTTCGTGCCATTTTGATGAAATGCCACCACATTCATTAATCCCAATTTTCATTTCAGTTCAGCACACAAGTTTTAGTTTGTTACTCAAAAATGTACACATATTGACTTCCTGTTGAAATGCTACCACATATTATGCCTAGTTTTTATTCCAGATAGGCAAAAATGTGCAGGTTTGTTACTCAAAATGTATAGGTGGTTCCATTCTACTAAAATGGCACCACCTACATAAAGCCTGATTGTCATTTCAGATCCGCAAAAAAGTGTAACTAAACATGTACCCTTTGTACCAGTAAGCCTCATTCTCATTCCAGATCCGCAAAAATAAGCCAGTTGGTAACTCAAAATGTAGACTTTGTTGCTTTCTGCTTAAATGCCACCACACACCTTATCCCTCATTTTCATTACTGATCCGCCAAAAAGTGCCAGTTTGTAACTCAAAATGTACAGTTTGTGCCATTCTGCTGAAATGATATCACATACATTAAGCCTAATTTTCATTCCTCCGGGTCCGCGAAAAGTGTCAGTTTGTCACTCAGAATATACTTTTAAGGAGAATACATGTTGATGAAATAACATTTGAACTAGTTTGCTAATAAAAATCTTTACTGCGCCTCGGTTGATTTTCGAAGAGGCACTGAAGAAAAATAGGTGTCCTTTGCCACCGTCTGTGCATCTATTACAAAATAACTTAATGCCATTTATGCAGTATTCATGCAGCGTCCAATCGTGATTTTGAAAGAAATGAATTTCCTGAGTGTGGATGCTCTCCAAGAATTCGGGTGGGGGTGTGAAATAAGCTTCAATAAACCCTTACCTATTTCAGACCAAAACGTGCGATTTGCCCTACTTTATTTCAGACATGACCCCAAAATATGTATCTTATTTTAGACCAGATTGTTCCCTGGAACTCCTTCGGTTTGCCTAAAATTTAACAAGGGCCTCAAATGTCTAACATTTTTTTTTTTAATATATATATTTGCACTTTTCAAGTGGTGCATAATGACAACGATAGAAATAGTGTCTTCCAAATAGTGGCTGCCCAGACTCACTAGAGTGCAAACCATGCCCTATTTCGGACAAAAACGACTTAAAAACAATAGCCTTTGGGCCACACGTACCTACATAGTTTATATAAGTTTATATAACCATTTTTCTGTCCTTCTTTTTCTTCAAGGGTGTTCCACCATCTTAAATGAGACGTTTGGCCAAATTGAGTTAACAACTTCGAGTATTTTTACTATTCAGTGTAAATGGATAATTCAAAGTGCTGGTATCCGAGAAGCCGTCGCTTTCATCGCCGTTCAAGAATTAAATCGTTACTTTTGCAGGTACAGTGAAGCCCTCGTCACCAAGGGAGGGGTGGCTTGTAATGGTTTAGGCATGCCCGTCTTTGGTGCTTGTTTCGCAGCTTATACCGTTAATTTGTACAAGTTTTACTAATGAACAAATCGAGGTCATTGTGACGTCAAAATTCGATGCTTTTGCAACAATTGAAAGGTCCAGTTTACCCTCTTTTGGAACTTTTGAGGCTAATAACTCAAAAAAAAAAAATCCTAAAACTTCGTGTTTCCGAACACATTTGCTTTTTTTTTTTTTTAAATAAAAGTCTCTAGGCAGGATTCCGAGATAATAAGCTTTTTTTTTCATTAATGTTATGTTGCTCCGAACGCTAACTACAGAACTTTGCTTTAGTTTGTTTTGCCAATGTTTTGCCCGTTAGTCAAAAATATGTGAAAACCAGAAACATTTAACTAGTATTTTTTTTGTAAGTTATTAACGGTGAAAAGTAAGGAATCGTTTACCATTTTTGTCGTCAAAGTGATTTTTATTCGTACATTGGCCAAACCTTTATGAAGTTGTACTATAAGTTTAACCTCAACATTATTGGTGTAGCTGCAATAGAAAGCCAAAGACAGGAAAATCTAAACCATTACGAGCCGCCGTGAAGGTAACGTTAGTTCCATTTATATGTTCCTTTTTCGAAAATATTACCATAATATGTAAAATTGCGAAGAATGGGAAACCAAAACACGATGTTTTCGTTTTGACTAAATCAAAATAACTCAGTTATTTGCATTACTATTTTTGTAAAGAAATTCGTTTTGACTAAATTAAAATAACTCAGTTAAAAAATGTGCCCTTTTTGCTTGCCTAGCCGTACTGGCTTTAGGATGGAATGTGACAACCTCCAACATCACATCCACCAGCTTTACACTGCAATGGAGAGAGCTTTACACAGTTGTTAGCCATCACGCAAAAATCTATGTAGTTCAAGTTAAAAGTAGCCAAGGCACTATAGTGACCGTACAAACTGCTCCCGGAAACGCTACAACTACAGTTATTAAACGACTGTCGCCTTCTACGAAGCATCACGTGAGTGTTTTCGGCGTTGATGACATTGGACAGCCGTACAAGAGCTTGGAAAGTGTAATTACCACTAACAAAGGTATGAAAAAAATTACGCACTTATCATTTCTGTATACCTATAGCGTATTTCAGTTATAATTAAAAACTAGCCATTGCATATTGCAATTCCTGAGTTTTGATTGGTTCACAAGGAATGGTATATGAGCTCACATACCATTCACCACAAATCAGTGTTGGGTGTATGCATCAGAGAAAGTATCCGGGGAGCTCAAATATTGCAATTCTTGGGGTGTTGTTAATAAAACAATTATTCCACTCGCGTTTGTTGGATATGACATAGTTATAGCCAACGCAGTGCTACGCGCCTCGTTGGCTGATCTACCATCTCATATATTTTATTATGCTTTGTAATACTTGCTATGAGAGTTAATGTTCCATGCATCTAAATAGCCAAACCATGTAGATTAATTACAAGCAAATATATGGACTGGACTTTATAGTTTTTTAGTTATAATTTCTGAAACGAAGGAGATTAACTCTGAATAGTAATTTCTGAAACGAAGGAGATTAACTCTGAAAAGTGTTCAGCCTCACAGTTTCTCAAAAACCATATTGCAATCTGTTTAAATCTTTTCCAAGTTTTGTCCATCCGTACCTTCTTTTATATTTGCTGTGTTATTGTAATGTTCCTTCACTGTTATCGATTGCTGCCTGTTTAAACAATCACACTAACTAGCTTACACCCACTATCAGTGTTCCGTGCATAGTGGCTACCGTTAATGAAATAAATCTCCCGACATGGTCTTTCCACACGCCAAACAAACAAGGATCGAAATCCACCAATCATAGTCCACTAGCATGACCTTCTGAACTTGTGACTCATTTCCCATTTTTAGTTATAGAGGCTCTGAGAAAACATAGTGATACGAACATTTATGTAGTATGCAAGGAAATGATTAAAATGACAATAAGATGAAAACAGACTGATGATAACGATATACAGGGAAAAGAGGAGGAGAAAGCGATAGAAGAGGAGAACGAGGAGGACGAGGACGAGGATGTGGAGGAGGAGCAAGAGTAGGAGGAGAAGAAGAAGAAGGTGATGGTGGAAAAAGACGAGTTGGGGAAGGAGTTGGATGGGTGGTGGGGATTTCGGCTGAGGAAGAGATGGAGGAGGCGGAGGACGAGTAGGAGGAGGTTGAGGTAGGCGAGAAGGAGTTGGAGGAGGTGGACGAGGAATAGTAGTAGTAAGAAGAGGAGCAGTAGGAAGGAAAAGAGGATGACGAGGAGGAGTAAGAAAGAAAAGTATTAAACAAACAATCAGGTTAATTAAATCGGATGGTTTCGTTTTAAAACAATGCAATCATATAATCAGGCAATTCGGGTCCAGCGATTCATGATTACTCATAATTTTGATAGGTCGGTGTGCGAAGTAATGGCGCGTGTCTGCGGTCAGTATTAGAAACGTAAAATAAATCTCTACGGCTGGCGCTAACCTTATGCAGCTACCTGAAGTAAATTTCGTAAATAAAGTGAAATGAGACACCAAGCATGTTAGTCGATTACATCTAGCCGTAGCGTGGTACGTGAGTCGGAAAATTTTGCCGTCAGGTTTATTTTTTCAAGAAGTAACTACTAGCGAAATCTTCACTTCAAATTAAAACAATTGAAAATTTTACGACAGCAAGTTAAAATGTTAAACACTGGCGTCGTGTGGTTGATATGAACTTTAAGAGGATTGCAGAACTGTGGTATTATACCAGAGAAGTCTTCGTGCAGCGCCAACGCAGATCGTGGCTTGTGCCTTGGGCCGGTCGTATTGCGAGTTCGCTCGCTACTTTTGTGTCCGTCCCCACGGATTCTAGGGCAAAAGAGGAATTCACGTAGTCTATATGAAAGCTTCCAAAGAGAAAAACTCAACAATCTGTCAATCTAGTCAAAGTAGCTCTAAGTGGTCGCATTTTTTGAAACTATGTTTCCTCATGTTTTCTTTCTTTTTTAGATTGGGAGCCCACTACAGAACACATGGCAGTGTTGGAACGGAGCAGGGCATCGGAGTTGCAAAAATCATCATGCACGAGAGTTACCAATTTCCTCTGCAATACAGCAATGATATCGCCCTAATTAATCTCGCGAGTCCTGCTGATCTTGGAGAAGGAGTTGGTCTTGTTGCTTGCCAGATACTGACCATCATCTTCCCTTTGACAATGTTAACAAAAAATGCTGGGTAACTGGTTGGGGAGGTTTATCTTTTGGCGGCTCCCCGCCAAATACACTGATGCAAGCGTCCATGCCACTGGTGTCAAAACAACGCTGCATGAATGCTTACCCTGGCCGCATAGACGACTTGATGCTTTGTGCTGGACGAGAAGAAGGAAGTGTTGATACTTTTCAGGGAGATAGCGGTGGACCATTAGTGTGTGAGTTTAATGGTACCTGGTATCTTGAGGGAGTCACCAGCTGGGGGTACAAATGTGCCCAACCACACAAAGCTGGAGTATACGCTAACGTCCGAAGCTTGCAACCGTGGTTATCAACAAATATGTACGCTCTCCTTTCGCCAACACAATTGTTACCACGGAACCAGTCATGCTCTGCATTAGGTAAACACAATAATTTTCTATTAAAACTGTGTCCTTATCATTTTCTTATTCAGACCAGCAGATTACAACTTCATAACTTCATCTGATCTCTTGAAACATCGTTTGAGCACTTTTTCCGATGTGCTAGCAATAGGACTTGATGGTTTTTCTTAAAAATTCAAAACAGTCTATTTACTGTTCCCATCTGTGAACTCAGAAAATTTTTTTCTGAGTTGTTCTCTCCACGCAATCATTTCATTGTCATTTGTTTACTATGAGAGCATATACGTGACTGCGTGGTGCAGTTAAATGTGTGTGCATACATGTTCATTGACTCAATGTAATTGTGCGAGACAAAATTTACCACTGCTCACCACTAAAGTTCTCGGTGGCTCAGTGGTTAGAGCATCCCACTAATACAGTGTACGGACGGTCGTGGGTTCAGTTCCCAGAATTTTTTTTCTGAGTTCTTCTCTCTGCACAATCAGCCATTATCATTTATTTACTTGTCTTCATTAAGAAAAAAAATTGAAATAATGTTACATTTTTTTCTGCCTTTTGAGCATTGCTTCATGGATAACCACCTGCGTTGCAAGCTGAGGCAATGCGCTGCGCAACATAACTCATAGTAATAAAACAATAAAAATAACTCGTTAAATTATTCATGGAATATGTTCTCGTTACTTGAAATGGCTGTAACCTTATTATAGGTAGTTAACGCCTCGTGAAATTAAATTTAAGTCGCGTTAATTTTGTGAACGTTAATTTCCACGCCCTTAATTTAGTGGCACGTTAATGCCTGCGCCATTTATTAAGTGGAGCGTTAATTTGGATTTTTTTTTAGCATTGTTTTATCAGGGTGGAGATCCACCGGAATCGTTGGTGCTGCAAAAAACGCTCGAAATAGCAAGATTCGTTTGGGTTTTTGGATTTTGTTACCTTGTTAACAGTATGTTACAATAAATTTGTTCCTGTTGTCTCTACAATTTCCGTTTCTTTGTGAGGTCGCGTTAATGTCTTTCATTTTGAAATTTTAGTACCTCTTCCGCGTTGATTTCCTTTATTGGAAAGTAATTTTTCCTTCACTTCGCGTTTATTTAAGTCGCGTTAATTTCCAATACCTTAATTAACACGAGCGTTAATTTCCTATAATAAGGTATGCGCAACGACGACTTTCAACTTGCAATTAAACAGTTTTGCTCTACGAGTTGCCCCTTCACTTGACTCCGCTCTAAGTTAAAAGCAAGATCACTATTTCAAATTGCTCACTCTAGCCGTGACTTAATTTTTTTTTAAAGTAAATGAAATGTTACGCGCACTCAGATAGTTCAGCACTCAGATAGTCAAAATCTATGAATCATGGTGCCAATTTTAATACCCAGAAATGCCTTAGTATAGTGTATTCAATTCTTAATTGGCGGAGTTTGCTGCTAATACAATTCATTAAGAAATAGTAATAACTACGGACGATTTACTTAGCTTTCTTTTATTTTAAACAATAATTTGATGTTGTTACAAGTATAACCACAAGTCAACAAAATAACAGTGTAACTTGTTAACCTCACAAATACGCATTGCGGAGCTTCTCTTAATAAGTATAAAAATTTCTCTAACTATTTCAGTGTGGTGTAATTTTGAACACGGTTTGTGTTCTGGATGGAATCAGTCATCTTCTGATGATTTTGATTGGACGCTGGCATCTGGTTCGACGATTTCATCTTCTACGGGTCCAACTCATGGTCAAGGCGGTTCAGGTTAGATTTTTTTTGGTGTTTTTCGTATTTTAATTTTTTATTTAAGTTGATTCCTTAGTATTGAATTTGGCATCCTTACTGCTTAAAATTGTACGCGTAATTAGCGCGCACGCAGACAAATGAAGTCGTGGCTTTTTCCATGCTTCGCTCGCGATTGAGATCAACTGTAGTTTTATCGTAAACAAGCACATACAGTGACCTATATTTTTTGTTGTCCAATCTTGCTAGAGATATAATTGATAAACCATTATTTTGCTTCTGGCACAGGCCTTAAACTGCATGAGTGAAAAAGACGATTAACTCAGGGAGATGATTAATTCCCAGCAATGTAATATTAAGCCATAATATATTTTTTTCTGGAAACGTTTAACTCAAAAAAGTTCTTTTTAAAGTAAGTGTGTGTCGGTTTTTTTTTTTTTGGTCAAAAACTCACCACAAACACACACAAAACCATTTAAACTATTAGGAGTACGAAATGTTTCGGCTTAATTATCGAGTTCCGATTAGTCTTATCGCTTACCAGTGTTGATGTCCATATCAATTATTTTTGCCTCTTTATACAGGAAATTATATGTTTATCGAGGCTTCCTATCCTAGAAAATCTGGAGAAAATGCAAAACTTGTGGTCACTGTTCCAAATAATGGGAATCAGTCGTGTCTTTCATTTTACTATCATATGAATGGAGCGTCGGTTGGAACTCTGAATGTCTATAGTGGCAATGCCAAAGTGGTTCAAGTGTCAGGGAACCAGGCAAACAACTGGCTATTAACGCAAAGAAACTTATATTTGGATGGAGTGGTAAGGAGAATACTGCTTTTCGCAGTTACAGTTAAAAGTGCATCAGGCGAGTTTACTGACAAGGAAATTTATCTAAATTAAACTTTTTCTTTGCTTTCTTTTTCAGGTTATATTTGAAGGAATAACCGGAGGATCATACACAGGCGATATCGCCATTGATCAAGTAAAAATTACCGAAGGAAGCTGTCCAGGTGAATATTCATGCATGTATAAAATAATATGTATCCAACTCCCTGTTTTGCTAAGCAAGGCTTCATGTGAGCCATCTGTCGAGCGTCTCGGACATTTGAAACCGATAGGATTTGCTTTTTGAAGGCTATTGCTGGGGAAATGTTTTGCTAAGCAAATAAAATTGGCTCTAGGCCATATTCTGCTCAACTCATTCTTGCATGCAATTTAATTCATTTCAAAAACTAAAAAAAAACAAAACAAACAAGAGAGATAACACATAACTCCCATCCCATTCTGCAAAGGATGCCAGTATTCTAGGAAAAATTATAATTTCTGTGGCAATAAGCTTCTTATGGAATGCCACTGGATGTGGCTATACGTAGTGATGATACTTAACATAAATACTTTCTCCTTGAAACTGCAGCAGGAACAGGCTTCTGTAGCTTTGACCATGGTTTGTGTCCCGGCTGGAGTCAATCCAATTCAGATGTCTTTGATTGGGTGCCTCACTATGGCTCCACGCCATCCTCGAAAACAGGACCATCGTCAGATGTTAGCGGAACAGGTGAACTCCCTTTGATTTAAAAACAATCTTAACCCAGATTGGATAGTTTAAAAAACATGGGTTTCCTATGATGGGACTATTAGTAGTATTTATGGATTTTACTGCTTATACTGTAGCGAGAAGTAATAATAATATATTAATAATAGTCAAGAATTAGATGGAGCAATTTTCAACTTGACAAGAATTCAAACTCCATTGTTTCAAATGTCTATTACAAGACAATCTTCTCACAAAGATTGTCGAGATGAACATTTATTAACTATTTAACAAATAGATTCCATTTTGCCGTGCGTCTGTTCAGTTATAGATCACAGATGACGTCAAAATGTGGTAAGAACAAAAAAGTGGCCCACGAGCCGCTAGGCGAGTGGGTCACTGATGTTCTTACCACATTTTGACGTCTTTTGTGATCTATAACTGAACAGACGCACTAGGCAAAATGAAATCTATTTGTTTTATACAATAACAAGACTTCTGCACACTTTAGTATCGCTAAAGCGCTGTCACCGGTGAGCCTTGGTTGCGATTGTTTTCATTTCGAGATAGTTTTCCGTAATCACGAAGCACTGTTAAACCGATTTTAAAATACGCAATACGAAGGAAAAATGAAATGTCAAGAAAAGAAACTGACCTTTATTCCATTTGTACTCTGCAAGCTTTAACTAAAGGTAAGCATTCAACGGCGTTAAACTGCCATTCATGGATTTCCCGGAGCGTCTTCAAACTGCTCGAGCATCGGACAAACACTTGCACCTTTCGATAAATATTTTTCAAATCAGTCACTGTCTACTTTAAGCTTGTTTAGCCCAGTTAAATGTCTCCAAAGGTGTAGAGTATTTGGCGGATTGTTCCTCGATGTAGATTTATAATTAAGCTGAATTTTCTCTTGATGTTTTCGTTGCAAGTTTTGAAAAACTTTGCCGAGAAGACTGACTTGGACTATGAACTCTGATCACGCGCGCGAGTCACACCACAGGCTTCCCAAGCTCAAAAGTCGTCTTTTTGATGTGTTTTTGAGAGCCCTTCGAGCGGCCGACTCTACATACGTGGTGTATGCGACAGCTTGTGTATATAGAGAAATGTATGGGAAAATCACGGAGTCTCTAAAATCGGGTAAATAACTATCTATTTTAAAATAAAGTTTACCTACCTCAAATGTGTCGCTTACTTGTGTCTTGTGCCGAATTTGAAGCCATTCCGACGTCATTTAGCGAAGTTATTCGAAGTCGTTGTCTCCCCTTCTAAAAAGAAGGAAAGGCAGACCACTCCATCGATCGCTGGCCAGAGCTCACTCCACAAATCGCTCTCTCCTCAAAAGGAAAAGTCCCGAATCGCAATAAAACCAACAGTTCCATAAAGCCCAATAAATCTCACTCCACATACGTGTTCTTCGGCTGTCGAAAGACTCGTAAAGAACGAGAAATTTTGCTTTAATTTCGCCTATTAGGCTTTCCAAATATGCTTGTGACCGACCCCGCGACAACGGTCGTTACTCAACGAATAGTATCTGATCTCTGATTGGTCCATTTGAACCAAGTCACGCGCTGACAACACGACACTCCACCGGAGGGAAAGTACATTTTGTCACGATTCAAGTTTCACGCTAGGGCTCCCAAGGGAAGTTTTCCCAACACATCAGGCGATATACCATCTTTTCCAAATTCGAAATTCTCCTTCTCACTCGTCGAATGTTCAACTATTTTTCTGATGGCCGTTGTCGACTCGTACTTAAACTGGTAATGAGAAATCAGCCAAAGCTTCCATTTCGCATAAAGTGCATCGTCTTTTTCGTGTTCGTTTTCAGACACAGGCGACCCTCTCTTACTGTTTACGTTTAGAGAGTTCCGCGGCAAGTCACGATCGTTCTTCTCCCGCAAAGCCGAGGCATTCGTTTTTATGACCGAATACATATTAAGAAAACATATCGAGCCAACGCAACGATGGAGTTCAGTGAATTTCTTCAGCTCAGGGAAAACTGTCACTTAATACAAATTTGAATATGTAAACATGGCTGTGATTGGCTATTGCAAACAATACAGCTTTCAGAAAACATCCCTTGGGAGCCCTAGCGTGAAACTTGAATCGTGACAAGATGTACTTTCCCTCCGGTGGAGTGTCGTGTTGTCAGCGCGTGACTTGGTTCAAATGGACCAATCAGAGATCAGATACTATTCGTTGAGTAACGACCGTTGTCGCGGGGTCGGTCACAAGCATATTTGGAAAGCCTGATAGGCGAAATTAAAGCAAAATTTCTCGTTCTTTACGAGTCTTTCGACCGCCGAAGAACACGTATGTGGAGTGAAATTTATTGGGCTTTATGGAACTGTTGGTTTTATTGCGATTCGGGACTTTTCCTTTTGAGGAGAGAGCGATTTGTGGAGTGAGCTCTGGCCAGCGATCGATGGAGTGGTCTGCCTTTCCTTCTTTTTAGAAGGGGAGACAACGACTTCGAATAACTTCGCTAAATGACGTCGGAATGGCTTCAAATTCGGCACAAGACACAAGTAAGCGACACATTTGAGGTAGGTAAACTTTATTTTAAAATAGATAGTTATTTACCCGATTTTAGAGACTCCGTGATTTTCCCATACATTTCTCTATATACACAAGCTGTCGCATACACCACGTATGTAGAGTCGGCCGCTCGAAGGGCTCTCAAAAACACATCAAAAAGACGACTTTTGAGCTTGGGAAGCCTGTGGTCACACCACGCAGTGACGTTATCTGTGCGTCTGTACTCTAATAGATGACAGGCATCAGCCATTCACAATGCGCGCAGTAACTCGGTTGTTGTATAAATTGATTTAATGTTACGATCTCCTTGTATACACTATTCAGTATTTTTCGTTGTTACTGACGATGAGCGTGGAAACTGTCGGAAAATGCCTTAAAAATTCAAAGTAGTGTGTTATCTCTATTTTTTTTTTTTATAGGGATGTATATGTACATTGAAGCTACACATCGGTCACCTGGCGATAATGCAAAGCTTCAGCTTGAAGTACCCAAAAGTAACTCATGTTCGTGCTTGACGTTCTACTATCATATGTATGGCTCGTCTATGGGAACTCTGAATGTTTTCAATGGGAATGTCACGATATTTACTATGTCAGGAGATCAGGGAAACCGCTGGACAATAGTGACAAGGACCGTGCATTTGAGCGATAATGTAAGTTTATTTCGTTTTGTTGTTTTCAGTATTGCACAAGTACCCTCAGTTTTTTTTTTTTTTTTTTTTTTTTTTATAAAAACACATTTCATAAGAACGTTGTCGTTGTAAATAGGAAAAACTTTAGATTCCATTTTTTTCCAAACAAGTACTTTGCGTCTGGAGGCACGTACACCAAAACAAGATCCATTCCAATGTGTCTTTATGGTTGTAATAAAACACCAATCTCAAACAACGCCCTTTTGTTTCCCATTTCCGGGCAAGATGTGCCTCATGTATGTAATTTAAAAACATCTTAAGAACGTTTTGAGGCTGAAATCGCCAAAAATAGCAACATGTACCTCAGCTCAAAAATTACGTGTTCTTTTCTTATATATTAAAAAAAATGAGTGTACAGTCAAGAAAACTACAGTCTCTAAGAATGGCTAAACGACATTTTACCCAGTTACCCCACTAACATTTTACCAAATTGTCGTGTTTCTCTTTTTCTCTTTCATCTCTGAATAACAGTATGATGTTTATTTCTCTAGTTGATATTTGAAGCAATACGAGGAATGTCAGACAGGAGTGACATTGCCATTGATAACGTCACAATAAGTGAGGGAAACTGTCCAGGTAAAACGTTTAGAACAATAATAATGATAATTACAATAATAATGGTGATGATGATGATGATAATTATAATAATAATGAGGATGATAATGATAATGAAAATCACAGTTTTCGATTGAGTAACGTAAAACCAAAAACAAAGTCAGAATCAGTCTGTTCAATCACAAAGGAACCGATAATCCAGTGAACCAATCAAACCTCAAAGCGCGGAAAAAATGCGTGAGCGAGTCACGATTGGTTTTAGAGATTAAAATTATAAGAAAAAATCTAAACCAATTTAGGTTGCGTTCGATTGAGCCTATTCCCGAACAAGCCATTCCATCAGTACGTCAATAAAACGATTATTCTTTTTCTAGAATAATGCACGCGATAGCAATCAAGACAATAGCCTTCCTCGAGACTTGAATTGCTTCTTCTTGCAATTCGCCTCTGAAATATCACCTTTCAATTCTTCATATAAGGAAATGAGGAGAATCAACTCTTCGAGATGTCAGTCTTCGTCTCTTCGAGACGAGGACGAAGTGGCGTCATTATTCACGATTGTTCCGAGCATTCCATTCCCCAGACCAGAATACTTTGCTTGGAATACATTTTATGTATTCCGGAATGGTAATAGCGACTCAATCGAACGGACATTAGAGGTCATTCCGTTTAATCTTATTCCGAAATAAAGTCAATCAAACAGACCCTTAATACGTTCCCAGGTTAAGATTTGCTTTAACAAGCAACAGTGAAAGAGTTCCCTTAATGTTCCATTTTCGGATTGTTCTTACATGGTTGCAAATCGATAAAGAAGTGTTTTCTTCCACCGTACAAGGGCTGATCCAGATTATCAAGTTTTTAATAGAAAGGAGTTTGATATTGGTGCAGATCTTAGCGTTATGATTATGATTATGACTACTAACAAATATCTATTTTATGTATTAAAAAGTGGCTTTGGCTTAATTGTAACTTATTGTTCGATTTGTTTTATTTTTCTTGGGGAGGAGGTGTTGATGACCCCCCTCCCCTCCCCCCTCCCCCCTCCCCCCTTTCCCAAGGTTCCTTCCCAAGGTTCCTCAGTAGGAACAGGGCATCGTTTACGTTAAAGCCTGATCGCTTTTCTTTACGTTTTAAATACGAAAGGTGAAGGATGTTCTAATTTCCCCTATAGTAAGTTCATCTTGCGACTTTGAACTCGGACTTTGCCCCGGCTGGCGACAGTCTAATTCAGATGTCTGACTGGACACGTCACACAGGATCAACACCATCTAGAGATACAGGTCCAGATTACGATCATACTAAGTATTCAGGTAAGAGAAAAATCATCTATTTTCTTTTTTTTTTTTCATTGCAAGTTTTGTTTTGTTTTCGATCCATATTTTTAGGGAGGGTGCAATGAGGGTTCTCTTTCTTCCACTTTTTTTTCTCCAGATGTAGATCTATTTTTGTTTAATCCAGTGGGGTATCTTGTTTTGTAGTGTTCCATTGCAGCATCTAGGTCGGCTGGGCAACATTCTCCTGTTCTTGTTGGCTGGAAATTTGGTGCCTGGGTGGAGGGGGAAGTGGGGGGGGGGGGGGGGGGCTTATCAGCTTTGACCGGCACGGGGAGGTAGGAAGTTATTTAAGCCTTGTAGCAGGGGGGAGTTAAGGTAAACTTAAGCCAGATTGCACTCATTTTACAACCTACCCCTCCTGATAACGCTATATCGTAAAGGTTAATAAATGTTTTGTTACGTTTGTAGGATATTATATGTACATCGAAACGTCTTCTCCCCGAGTTGCCGGTGATAATGCAAAACTTGAGATCCCTGTATCTGGAAAAGGAGAACTGTCTTGTCTTGAGTTCTATTATCACATGTATGGAGACACTATGGGGACTCTTACTGTCTTCAGTGGAGATCTGCCAGTGTTCAACGCATCAGGACACCATGGTTCTACCTGGACAGAGGCAAAGCGAACTATCTATTTGAATAAAACTGTAAGTTTTGGTCAAAACTGACAACGAATGGACAAATAGTGCATGCTGATAATTAACAATATTATTAGACTACGAGCCCGAGTCTTTTTTATGAGCGAATAGTCAACGAGGCGTATCTGAGTTGACTATCGCTCATAGAAAACGAGGCCGAGTAGAAACTCTATAGGATTATGGTAAAAAACCTACAGTTTTGTGTGTTTTAAAGCCACAAATCAGGAAAGTGCACCCTCAAAATTAACGCCCGCGTGATCGTTTTCTTTCAGCGAATAGAAAACGATGGGAGAACCAGTAAGATTCGCGGAATTTCAGTAGAACACGGCCGAGTTTCTACTAATAGCTAATTAGAACTCTTGTTCTCTAGGTGACATTTGAAGGAATAGTGGGATCTTCTTTCATGGGCGACCTAGCAATAGACGGTGTCTCGATTACCAATGGAAGCTGTCATGGTAAGACTACACCAACAGTGTTACCTTCATTTACTTCATCGTGTGCGTTTGGGATTTTTGAGCCTTCAATGGAAGGAGGCTTGAGGAAACTAGTACTGTGATCTTTCAGTAACAAATAATGTCAATTAATCCAGGGATAATTGTTAGTGTGTATACTTCTGAAGCTACGTGGAGGTTATTATTTGTTCGAATATTATCACGTTGAAAATTTTCAATTTAGGGTGACGCTGTTTAATATAAGCTTAATTCTGTTTCCGTTCGAAGATATTTAGTTAATTGAAACTGATCTGACCTGGCACTAGTTTGCTCATGAGCTTAACACTCTTCTCGAGGTTTTGTTGAGTAACTTCTACTTCCGCCGCCGCCACCACCACCACCACCACTACTACCGGTACTACCTCACCACTACCACTACCACTACCACTACCACTACCACTACCACTACCACTACCACTACCACACCACTACACTACCACTACCACGACCACTACCACTACCACTACCACTTCCACTTCCACTACCACACGTACACCACTTCCACTACCACTACCACTACCACTACCACTACCACTACCACTTCCACTTCCACTACCACACGTACACCACTTCCACTACCACTACCACTACCACTACCACTACCACTACCACTACCACTACCACTACCACTATCACTACTACTACTACTTCCACTACCACTTTCACTACCACTACCACTACTACTACCACTACCACTACCACTACCACTTTCACTACCACTTTCACTACCACTTTCACTACCACTACCACTACCAGCAATCGTCTTTTGTCCGTTATCCCTTTTCCGATGTCACCCATCACAATGGCACAATAGACAGGCAAGAGAGTTATTGTAAACATTATGACAGTGATAGGACTAGACAGATTAATCACTGGAATAGACTTAACGCAAAACACTTTGTCACGGGAAAGATTTCATGATGCAACTCAACTTGGACATTTTCAAGTCTACAACAGGTTCTGTATCCATAACCGCCGCGATACCATTTTGTACTAACTGCAGAGCCTCGAGGCCTGGATGCCTTGGGAACAGTTCACTTGAGCCTTACACACTCAGCAGTTTTTGTAAAGTGTTAATCTATCTTTATGTTGACATTAGAGAATACTAAATAAAACTAAATGAAATAAATATATGTGAGCTACAATTGCTTAAATATTTTTATCACTGCGAAGATCATTTCACTCATTTCATATCTTAATGTTGCAGATAGACAAGCAACATAAGGGTCATTTTCTTTCCACTTTAGTTAGTACAACTTGCAACCTTGACAGCGGACTATGTGATGGCTGGAAACAGTCCAACTCAGATGTCTTTGACTGGACACTTAACACAGGATCGACACCATCTTCCAATACAGGTCCAGATTACGATCACACTGGTGGATCAGGTAAGAAAATGCTAACCACCTCATTTAACTTTTTGTCCGTTTCTTCGATTGGTTTTATTTTCAATGCACATTTTGACTTGGAATTGCAAAATAAGTCGCAAGAAGAATAATTAGTACTTTCTTGATTAATGAACAAACAATTCGGGCAAATATTTGTAGGATTGTTTTTGTACATCGAAGCATCATCTCCCCGAGTCGCCGGTGATAACGCAAAGCTTGAAATCCTCGCATCTGGGAATGGAAAACTATCTTGTCTCACGTTCTATTATCACATGTATGGAGATGCTGTGGGAACTCTTACAGTATTCAGCGGAAATTTGATCGTGTTCAGAGCATCAGGAAACCATGGTATTACCTGGATAGAGGCGCAACGAACTATTTCTTTGAATAAAACTGTAAGTTTTAATCAATAAATCATTGGCAACAGTAATAGACCGAGCGTAGTTCAACACTCATATGAGTGATTTATAAATTAGGGCGACCGTGAAGCTGGAATTCTATTTTGTTTAATTTAGCACAACTAAGGCTACATAGCAGTTTTAACTTTTTCAAATAATGTATACTATAACAAACTTGAGTGGCCATCATGCAACGACCGTGGGGCAAAGACGAAATCTGTGTCCCCGACGGGAATGGAACCCATAGCTTCCCAAACACCGGACGGGCACTTTATCCACTTAGCGGTGAGAACACATGGTGAGGCAAGGCCATTTGCTAGATTCATATGTGACACGCGTCTTGTATACTGCTAGGATCGCACACTGTTATAACAAACTTTGAGCCGAAACAATGAGTTAATATCAAAATTAAAAGGCTCTTTAGTTCGCCTCGTGTCGCACTATTACACAGTTGATCAGAAGCGTATTTATGGTATTCTATATGACGCGCAAACTGTCCAATGAATGAATGGCCAAATATGGCATGCTGGTAATAACTGATTGTAACTCTTATTCTCTAGGTGACATTCGAAGGAATAGTAGGATCATCTTTTTCGGGTGACATAGCCATCGATGATGTCTCGATTACCAATGGAAGCTGTCAGGGTAAGACTTGGTAACTTGACTCAACAAATGAGACATTTTCAACAGGTTTAGAACCCATGACCTGTGCGATTTGTTCTGCGCTTATTGAGCTATGATATGAGGCCTTGATTCCCAACCACAGATGATGACTTAACGGTTTTTGAGAAGTGGCCATCTTTCTCGATGTTGAAGGTAAATAAGCACCCTAACAGTTGCTTTATTCCTTCCACTTTAGTTCTGAATACATCTTGCGACTTTGACAGGGGACTTTGTGGTGGCTGGCGACAGTCTAACGCAGATATCTTTGAATGGAAACGCCACACAGGATCAACACCATCTAATGATACAGGTCCCGATTACGATCATGCTAGTGGGTCAGGTGAGAACAATGCAAGTCACCTATGATATAATGTCCAAGGGTGTCATGAATTTGTTTCGTTTTCAATGCACATTTTGACATTTATAAAAAACTTCCATTTCGGTGGAGTATTCAATTTGTTCTTCTTTTGGGAGGGTGGCTAAAGGACTCTTTTCAACTACGCTTTTGTTTTGGCATCGGGAATGGCGGAAGCTGACTAACGCCTTTTAATGTTTTGTTTTCTTTTTTAGGATACTATATGTACATCGAGACGTCTTATCCACAAGTCGCCGGTGATAACGCAAAGCTTGAGCTCTCTGTATCTGGAAATGGAGAGCTGTCATGTCTTGAGTTCTATTATCACATGTATGGAGCCACAATGGGAACACTTATTGTCTTCAGCGGAGATGTGGTAGTATTCAGTAGGTCAGGAAACCATGGCAATCACTGGATAAAAGCGGAGATAACCATCAATTTGAATAACACTGTAAGTTCTTATCAATATCGCTGCTAACGAACCCACAATTTGTTCCACATTGTAATTTTCGCACAGGAACGGAACTGAGACGGGAGATGGGTAGACAGGCAGGCAGGCCGTCCGACCGTCCGACCGTCCGACCGTCCGACCGTGAATATACAAACCAAATCAAACCAAAAACAAAACAACAAAAAAGACTTCTCGCTATAATTCTCGCTATAATACGAAGTTGAAAAGTTAAATTAAAGTTCACGTTGTTTCACTTGTTCTAAGTATGCAGTGCAATGTCGCATGTTGCTTGGTTTTGCGGAAGCCTTTGTTTATAACTAAGGCTATTGGATCTTTCTATTTAACCTTTTCCAACATCACTAGTGGACAATTAATATTTATCGTCATTTCTTTTGGGTGTGGGGGGACTGTAATTCATCTAGGTGACATTTGAAGGAATAGCAGGAAATTCCTATACGGGTGACTTAGCCATCGATGATGTCTCGATTACCAATGGAAGCTGTCAGGTGCACACTACTACTCCAACGTTTCCAACACCATTCACTCTTGCACCTTCATCAGCTTCAGGATTATCGACCTTTACACCTTCCACTATCAAGCCTTCCTAATTTTCAAGTACTTCGACGTTTAAACCGACCACTGACAAGCCTTCTGGTCTATCGACATTAAAGCCTTCCGTTTCAGTTAGTACATCAACTCACAAGCCCTCCTCGTTTTCAACTAGTTTGCCAGGTATTACCATGTTTTTATATTTAGCTGAGAACCTTTATCTCGTGCTTGACACGTCCGCGTTTCCTAATTAGGAAATTTTTAGTTCCCATGAAGGGTAATGCCACAGTTCTTAATTACGTCAAATTTTCTCGTCCGCAATCAAATTGAATCTTCTCATTACTCATGTAGCCATGTGAGTTAGTATGACCTGATTGCTGTTTTCTATCTTTACAAAAAGTCATTTTGAGGCTTCTGTCCTACATGGTAAAAAGTGACTTAACATACGATATAATATACTCCTTTGATGAAGAATAAATCGATCCACCACTAAGGATGATGGTTTTGTACAAATATGTCAATGCATAGATTCCTCCTATGTTCAATTATCATCTATTCGTGGTTCACTAGCTGGGAAGATGAAAGTCCCTTTCTCTCAACATTTACTTCCTAATATAGAAATGGTACGTCTTCTTTTAGTCCATAATCATTCTTATATGTTGGATCCAAAATGATTGAGTCTGACTCTGCATTTAAAGATCACTTCTAGCCTCTATTTTAACAATAAAAAATACTTGGGGGAGCAGAGGTGGAGCAGGGGTGACAGGGGTGAGAGCGCTCACTTCCCACCAATGTGGTCCTGGCTTGAATACCAGGCCCAGCGTCATAGCTGGGTTAAGTTTGTTTTTGGTTCTAGTCCTTGCTCTGAGAGTTCCCTCAAAAAAAAAATACTTCCCGTTCCAAATCGATCGGGAAAACATGGCCCCACATAACCGTGTAAACAGGTATTTTAATTTATTTAGTTAATATTTTAACTAGTCATTTTAATATACTTGCAACCATGTTTTATGTGTATTTACATACATAGTACACAATGAAGTATTGCGAATTCCATTGTATGACATTGCACACTTTAAACGTTGAAGGAAATATAAGAAGGATCCGCAGCATCACACGGTTAAAAATATGGCCATCTCACTTTCGCACGTTAAAAATTAATGTCTGCTCAGTTCACACTGATGTTAACACCACAGGGTCGTAATGCATTTCTTGTTTCAGAATGAAACGACTGAAATGTATGCTGTGATTTTTTAAATTTTAGTTTGACTACGTTTTGTCCTCTAATTTTGTTATAAACTAGACAACTCTCCTACATCCATATCCGCTACTGTTACACCAAGAACACCATCATTAAAGGAAACACAAGAAGCAGTCCTGATGGAAGTTCGAGGCCTAGATATAAATAAGGTATAAGTTATTGTATTTTTTAATTTATTATGTTATTTTACTGATTCGAGGAAAAAAAAAAGGTTCTTCATTCATGCAGGAACCTTTTTTTACGCAAAATCGAAACTGACTTTCGAGGTGTCTGATTGGCTCTATTTTTCAAGGTATGGGATATAATCTTTATATAATCAACTTTGATGTTCACGTTTGTGTTTCATTAGTGGAACGAGAAAAAGGAAGAGGATTTTAAAAAGGAAGTTGCAAGGGTGGCTACAGACTATTGTGCTGGTGATAGAACCCGATGTCAATTCACTCCAGCAAGGTAACAAAACACTACAAAAATCACAGCAGCAAACACAACTACGATTTGTCAGAAATGTGTGGTTTAAATATTTACAGTAAACGTTAAAGAGTGTTATTACACCTTGTATTATTACCTTTGGAAAACATGCCTCTCTTTTCGCGGGTTCAATTCTACTCCCGCAAGACAATCACCGGAGATTCGATGCAAACAATTTTACAAATAAAATAAATAAATCACTTTATTTAAGTGTCAATGTATTTAGCACGGCTGTACTAATTGAAAACACTGTAAATAGTGAAACAAATATTATAAATCAAACAGAAACTTGTTAAAAATCCCAACTGGCAGGAGGCTGACCAGTTGGCTATATACAAAGCATGGAGGAGTTGAATTCGGGACCACCGAAGACACATCCATCTAGTGGCAGGGAGGAGGATTTGAACCCGGGACCTCCGGATTACAAGTCAGCGCCCTAACCACTAGGCCACGCTGCCTCCTAAATGACGAAACAACTGGAAAAAAAGATCCGCTCAGTCTCTCAGTGGCTCAAATTGGGTAATGATCTTCACGGAAATCCAACAGCATAAATTATCCTATCTTGTTGACTACTTATTGCTCAGCGGCTGGCACATGTTCTGTTATTTGCCATTGCACCTGTGGTACATTTGCTTTGCGACGAGTTTATCAAACAGTATGACAAGAAACGTTAACGATTTTGTTTTAACTTACAAGTCTTGAAGCTCTAAACTCAAATCAAACTCTAAGCGCAAACTTTTCCATCCCCTTAATCATGCTGATGTTATCCCAACAAACGAAGAAGAAGCATTGAATAGGGTAGAAAGGTAGTTCTACCCTACATTTTTCAGAATTGTCACGATATTCAATTATTAAATAAATAATTAATCTGAAGCTCCAGAATTCTTAGTAAAAGTCGTTGCTTTTACTTTTTTCAGTTCCCGTCGAAAGCGTTCGTCTAACAACATGGTGTTTACAAGCGATATGGTTCACATTCTCCCAGGTTATCCAAAGCAGTCGCCTGATGATCCTACAATAACCTTGTTAGCTTTTTATTTACAACTTCCCCAAGGATCCTCGGATAATATTGTTAGCAAAGAGGCTCTTAAAGCCATCGTGGAGAGTGATAAGTCGAGTATTGGAAGTTCAATAGGTGGTACCATCTCAAGCGTTCAGGCTTTATCCTCCGCCAGTGACGAAGATGAAGAAGATGACGAAAGTGATGAGGGACCAGTCCCCATGCATACTGGAATAATTATAGCAGCTTGCGTGGGTGGTGTTTTACTGCTCGTTGTTATCGTTGCTCTTGTGTTGGCTTGCAAGAGGCGTAACAGGTGAGAGAAAAAAAAAATTAAAATGGACACTTTTTCCTTTGGAATGTAATATCTAAATAACGTATCTTATATTTCGTTGTTGATTAATTGCTCATTAATGTCGCTTTCGTGATATTAATTTTTAAACGATTGACGCACATATTTTGTTCCTTCTCCTGAATCGTGCTCACAGTCTTAGTAGAATATATTTGGACAACAGCTTGACGTTAAAGTATGGGCAACTTCTAAAGTTATGGTAAAACATTCTGACAAAGGGGAATTTCCACTTTTTTTCGTTGAGTCTCTTCACACCCGTTTCATTACGTGGGGTTTCCACCAACGCTCAGGTTACCACGACAAAGCTGTATTAACGCAGCAGCTTGCAGATTTGCAGCGTACTCTACTGCTCACCAAACACCTGTTGTTTTTTTGTGTCATTAGACAAACATTTATTACTCTAGTTTATGATTACATCGTTTATTGTTGTTGCTTCTTCTCTGTATAATAAAGATTTCTGCTTAAGCTTGGGGTGGTTTCCATTTACACAAACCATCCGGTTGAAAATGCCGTGGATAAAAATTGAATGATTTAACTTAATTACAACCTTACTAAAGAAGGAAAAGTTACGAAGTATTGTCAAATCTACTGTAAGGGGCTAACTTTAGGAGTGAAAATAATTTATCACCGCATCCAGCAACCCATAATTTCTAAAGCTGTTCGAACGACACGGCGCATACCATTTGAATTTCCAACCGGAATTTCCGGATTTTCAATGTAAATGGTAAACGACCCTGTTTTCCATGTACGAGACCCTGCCAGGTTAAATATTTGCAAGTTAAGCGACAAGGCCCAAAAAAATGCAACAGAACATAGATGAAATTGCTAAAAAGGGCCATCTTTCTCGCCACAATTCCGACAGCAGTGTAAGGCGACGAAACGTACGATAAAACGCCGACATGGTACATCTTTTAGATTCAGACAAGCGATACGGGAACCACTCCCCCCTCCCCCTTCGCCCCCGGCGGGGCCTCGTGTAACTTTGGACAATTTGTCTTGCTTTTATCTGCGATAATATATTTATTCTTTTTCATTAGTTTTGACCTGCAAAGTGCAGAGAGGACGACCGGAATAAGTAACGGCAAAAGTGCTTACTTCAATAATGCCTACCACATCGGTTCTGGTGACCAAGCCAGCAGTGATATTCATTATTGTTTACCTGGTAACGCACCCGACGTGAAGACAGAAGAGCACGTTTACGAGATAATCAGTGACCCACGTTCATACACCAACCAAGCTGCAGTGGAATCAGAGATGAACAGTAAGGATGTCGCTAGCAAGTCTACCTAGAACAACAGGAGAGGAGTAAGAGTCAGGCGTTAATAACACATCATCTCTTTTAATGTATAAAAATCCCAAGCTACACTTAAGTTGTTTTGTCTTCACGTGAACAATAGGATCAGTCATTGTATGTGTTTGTTACAGACACAGCCCTTGATTGACAAATTTGGATTTCGTTTGATGGCAACGATTCTCTGTTTTGTTCTTATACCGTTCTTTTCATCTGTTTTTCTTTCTTTCTTAAATCTGAAGCTTTTCTTGAGTGTTAACCATTTGCTGTAACACCTAATTTAAAGTGTTTATTCTAGTTTAATTAGTTTAGTTTAGTCTAGTCTAGTCTACTGTAGTCTAGTCTGATCTGGTCTGGTCTGGTCTGGTCTGGTCTGGTCTGGTCTGGTCTGGTCTGGTCTGGTCTGGTCTGGTCTAGTCTAGTCTAGTCTAGTCTAGTCTAGTCTAGTTTAGTGTGGTGGGGTTTAGTTTTTACAATAGGCAAACTAGCCAACCGATCATTTATAATTTAGTTATCAGTTATTGTTTTGCTGTGATGGGAGACTGGGAATGGCAGAAATGAAAAAAAAATGGTGCAGAAGTTTCCGACCGGTCGCACTAGCAGAATGGAAATGAAAGGACTACCTCAAAACGTAGTACATAATTGTTTTCGAGCAGATTTTCCAGAAGGTTACTTTTCCGTTTACTTCCCAAACGAAATTCTCGGGATTTTTGGTTAGATGGTAAGCATCATTCGATTATTTGAGATTAATTTACTTTACCGGAAGAAGCGACATTTCTTCTACCAGGGGAGAGGTGAGGGTGGGTGGGTGTGGGGATGTACCCTTCAGTATTTGCTGTGGATGATTTTTCATGATCATTTGAATATCTTGTAGTAAATCCCGTCGTGTAGTATTGAATGATACATAAGTTAGTCTATTCGACAACTCGAAAATACAACATCTTCCAGGCTTTTCCTTTATTTCCTTTGCACGTGACATTTTTGCTGATGCAAAGACTCCACTTCTGCAAAGGAAATTTATTTTATAAGTTCTCCTATGACCTTTGTATAAGCTGTAAACAGTATTTTTTGTAGTGCCGTCGTCATGCGTTTCTGAACCAAATTGTAAGATTTTCATGTATTCGTTTTTTGGGGTTGTAGGTAAGCAGGGGTTTTAATAAAATTTAAGTAGACAGCTGGTTTGAATAGAGTATGCGAGTTTTTAATTTGAAAGAATATTTCTTAAATTACTTCAATTCAGAGGGGGGAAGAAGCAGATCTCTCTGAGCGAAATTAGAGCGAAGACTACACTTTTTGTCGGCTGTCGGTGCTTATTGAAAACTCTGAGTTGAACTCTGAGAATTCTCCCTTCCTGAGATGTTTATGATAATGTAGTACTGTTTGCTGGCCGTGTTTTTCTGAGCGATCTCGTCCTATAATGCCAATGGGGGACAAAATGCTCATTTCACCTTATTTGGCTAAGAAGCAAAGTCATTTCTACGTAAACGCACACTCTAAGAAACTGAGAAAAAAATGTATCACGTCTTTAGCATGTGGAGGGTGAGAGCATTGCAAGTTGCAATGTGATCTTTCTCGGTAGTTTCTGAATTGTCTTGTACCTTGTCATGAGATGAAAAAGCTAACAGTACTAGTATTAGAAGTAATGAAAGTATTTAAACTGCAGGTAGTGAAATTAACGTATCATAAGTTGAGTAAGTAATGGTATTGCAGGGTATTTTTTGCGTGTTTTGTAATAAAGGTTAATGTTAATGCCTGTAACGTGTGGTTATTTCGAACTGATCGAAGACATGAAGACACTAAAAGAGAGATACGAAGACGACGAGTTCGAAAAGAATCGGACAAAATTGCCCAACCATCCGGAAAATACCGAGTACTGCGAGCCATGTTGGATAACAAAGAGGACTTGGAAAACACATTTCGAAAAGCGCCGGCAACACTGAGCAACACGCTAACCATCCGAATAGCTTCCGAATCCGCACCCTGTCCATCAAAATCGGTTGCCATGATAATTGTCCATCAAACAATTGTGACCTTATTGTAACGTCATCGTAACATGAAAGCTTCGTAAAATCGCTCCCCATCGCTATCGATTATCCCAATAAGGCTTGGAGGGTGAGGTGACTGCACCTCGAGATAGAAGGTGCGAAAGAAAGTTGCAAATTATGTACAATTCGCTGGCTACAGTATTAACTTCATATCATTGATTTTATTTCAACGGATAATTTTGTTTCTCCACGTGGTTTCGAAAGTAAATAAATCAAACGCTGCCGATTCCCATCAGGATCAGGCACGAATCCCAATTTTTCCCTGCGACTAGTATACAGCTGTTTCGAGAAAGGTTGTTGGGATAAAAGCACACGGGAAAATCCCAAGAGGTAATCTGGGACATGATCAATACACTGTCCCTGATCAGGGCTGTAGGCAGAGTGGGGGAGGGGGGGGGGGGGGGGGGGTGATAGGTTCGTCCGCACACCCTCACGGGCCGCAAACGTCCGCTTAATCTGAGAGGGAGTGTTAAATTGACTCTCAGAAGGCGGGAAAAGTGGACTTCAACAACTTGATTTTTCAAATTTCCCGGAGAAATATACCTCCGGATCCCCCCTAGATGCTCATGCTTCCGGTGCTCGCACCCACCAGAGCAAAATCGTATCCTACCTACGGCCCTGCTGACACTGTAGCTGTCAAACCTACTTTTGTTGCTTTCTTTTAGTGCTCGCAAATATAAGTCCATGGCGTCTTTTGCCATTTTTCTTTTTTTCAGATTTCCCTGAAATGGTGAATTCAAGGAACATACTTTACACGGAGAAGCAAGGGCGTTTCCCGCTTGCTTGGAGAAGTCAAGAAAAAGTCCTGAGAGTTCTCTGTGATCACTTACCAATTGCTTCGTTCGGAGGTAAGTTGTGATGAAAACTGCCATATAAAAACAATGGTAAAACGCTCGAAAGAAAATTTTTGGAGTAATATGAAATTAGTTATACGAATTATTGCAACGGAACTCCTGCAGCTGAGTGATATGGGGCTTCCCGCACCGTTTCATGATCATGGGGGTCATGGATTGGACACCTGCTAGGGAACGCTCAGTTTTTTTTTTAATCGAGTGTCACTGAAATTTTCGGCTTGCTGCTTTTGCCAGACGTTGATAAAACGTACAAAAAAAAAATAGAAACTTTAAAATGCAAGGCTGGTCGAACAGCTGTAAAAAAGGTCTACTTTACCTTAAATGAAATTTACTTGAGGAAAATCTTCCTTTTGCACTTAAAGCTCTTCGTTAGCGTGTTTCCTCTGTGTTATGTAGCTTTCGCTTTAATGATGTTACAATTCCACTGGTAGCAATGTTCTTCCAGAATTTTGATCCCAACTAAGCAGCAAACAATCTAAATTATGTGTGTAAAAAAAGATGAATTTGAAGTTCTGTTTCCTCAGCTTCACGTCGAGCAGGAAAAAACACAATTCAACTCACGCTGGTAAACCAAAAAAAGATGGAATGCCTGTAGAAAATTAAAGTCGCAGCCACCCGAGCAAATTGTATGCGACAATGTTTCTGACAAATATATTTCGGCTCGTTTCTATACGCGCCAGACAAAATGACTCTGAACAGCGGAGGCATCTTGGTTGCGAATAAAGAGACCTGAAAACCACGGACAACCTCTAAATATTTGCCTAATTTCTGATTTCTGTGACGCGCAAACTTCCACAAGTGGAAATTTTTATTTGCCATTAAAAAAAAGAAAGAAAAAAAAAAACTGGCGGGTACAAGTAGGGTAAATTTTCTCATGTAAACGAGCAAATAAAAATGATTACAAAAGAATCGGCACATAAATTTTGCTGGTTGTATACATTCAGGAACGCGCGATTGTTTTCCTTTTTCGCGGTTTGTGATTCGCTAGCAGAGAAGGCGTGCAAACCGTTTGCACGCTAAATTTGTGCCGCATTTGTCAGTGATTGGGTTGAATTTTTAATCCATATTCATGACAAATTGAAGAACGTGCTTCAAACCAAACAGGTCGTGGATGTGTGAAGACGCGTTACAGTGTGAGATGCAGTTTGTGCTCATGGAGGAAGAAAATACTTGATGCTTGGTGGATTTGAAGCTTGGAAAGACGTCCTCACTTTGCTACAATCGAAGGTAACACTGCTTTTGCCAAATATTTCTTAAATTTTGTCCTGAAGGCTACATGAATGAAAAATGTTATCGAAGCGAGATAACACGTGCGCTTACTGTTCGCCGTTTGCGTACGTCGCTTCAACAAGAAACTGGACAGAAAACTGAGCGCTATACGAATTGCTCTGTTTATTGTATGGGCGGAAAAGTTAACTATGACGGCCAGGAGGCAAAAACTAGACAAATTTACGAACGGCTTAGTTAGTCATTCAGGGGTCAAAAGAATCGAGGGTCCTTTTGACAAAAACTTTTAATTACAAAAGTCAAAAGCGTCCGCTAAAATCTTAACACGGCCGCGAAGTTTTTGGCTTGTATTAGTAGTTAATTCCCTTCGCACTTTCCGAATGATTCCTAGCTCGATGTGGCCAGGAATGTTTGTTATTTTACAGAGAACTTAGCATCAGTCAAATTTTAGCTTTAATAATATATTTGTTGGTTTCGCGTGGCCACTTCCAAAGATCACCAGTTAGGCCGTAACATAAATTATAATAAATTAAATGTGCAGTTTTGAACACTTGAGCTTTTGCTGATCTTTGAATTTATTATCTTTGTTTCCAGGAACGAAAAGCTGACTTTGCAAGGAGAAAGAAGTGTAATGAAGAATGGAAAGTGGACAAACTCGAATCACTGACATGGGAAGAAATTCTTCAAAGATAAGAACTTTAATTTCTCAAATAACTCTAGTGAAATGGTGGCTGACTAATCAGGTTTAAATTTGCAAGCCGAGGGAACTTCACTCTTCGTTTATCAAATAGTGTGGTATTTTGATTGATTGTCTGCATTGAATACAAAAATTACAACTGCACTACTAGGGACTTGGAGATGACACAAAGTACTCAGTTCAATTGAAAATCAGTTAACACTTCAGCCACCATTTGCCGATTGTTTATGCAGACGTTGTGATTCTCGATGATTGATTAATTTGCGCAGTGCGAATAATTTAGGTTTAGTTTAACTCGCGCGAAAGAAATGACTTTGTGGCTTGATTCAATTTCAAAAATTTATCTGACTTTTTAACGTTTTCAACTGTGCGCGTTTTCAAACCTTTAGCGTCGATTGCACTAGATCGTGCTATGTCTGCAAAACACTCGGTTCTCTATAATTTATGTAGCTATGATTACAACTTCAGTTGATGTCGCAGAAGTAATGTTTTTTTTAAGGTGGCACAAAAACGAGCGAGGATTTGGAAAACGAATGGACTAAAAAGTAAAATTTATTCAGGAGGATTGAAAACGGTAATGTTTAACACGAGGCGCACTATAAAAGGGGATTCCCAGGGAGACCAGATTCCATTTTTCAATTGGTAAATTATGTAATTATTTTGGCTTATTTTGAATTTTGAAACAAAATTTGGCGTGTATACGAAATTAATCAAAACTGTCTTTGAGTTATATTTGCCTTCATTTTACCTATTAACTATCTTTTTTCCCTAATTGAGATCAAACCACAAAAAAATTCTGTAATTATTTTGGCTTATTTTGAATTTTGAAACAAAATTTGGCGTGTATACGAAATTAATCAAACTGTCTTTCAGTTATATTTGCCTACATTTTACCTATTAACTATCTTTTTCCCTAATTGAGATCAAACTACAAAAAAATTCTGTAATTCCTTTGGCTTATTTTGAATTTTGAAACAAAATTTGGCGTGTGCACGAAATTAATCAAAACTGTTTTTAAGTTCCAATTTGTCATCATTTTATCTATTCACTTTCTTTTTTTCCTAATTGAGATCAAACCACATATTTTTGAGAAACTGAGTAACTTTTACAGCGGATTTCAAATTTAAAAATCAACGGCATTATTGTGTAATACTCTATCCTTCGTGTGCCAAAAACTACAAGGCAAATTAGATTGTGTTTATGTAGGAGCCTAAGGGGTGGGGAGTGGGGGTTGGTGACGTAAGGGGTGCCAAGTCTTTTTTATGATTGTGTGCCTTCGTGTTTAAAACAATGATTCCATGCATATGAGAAAATGGATAGTGCTGGCCGCCTTAAAAGATCGACATGTTTGCTTCTTCAACTGAATTTTACTGCACTTGACAAGAGAACAGTGGCTCCTTTTTTTTTGACGTAAACAGATTTCTCATCCAAATCAGCGTACATTGCGTATCGCTTGACTAATTGGCCAACCACATCAGAAATTGTCATGATGAAACCCTGAACGAGTCACTAACTGAATACAAACAGCGACGAGAAACAACCACGCTTGACTGGTACTCCGTGCATTGTATTACCTACAGTACAAAACTAACTGGGAACAAACACTTTTCAAACAACATTGCAACGATTACCGACTACTTACGGACGTCGACTTGCTTACGACCTCGACAAAACCGACGAACCAACCGACACAATTTGCTAACAATAGACGAACCAAAATTGACAACTGACTGAGCGATCACTGTTTTCAAACATTTAATACTGGATTATCAAGGTCGACAGCCAACACAATGACGGTAAACCTTTTCACTTGACTCTAAAACATGACTTTCACTCAGGTTGTCGAAACGTTAGTCACCAACTGCAACAACAGTTCTTCACTAGACCTACCCTTACGATCACACGAGACATATTACTTATACTACAGGGTTGAAACCATGATTTTTTTAATAGTTTTTACAACGTGTACAACACTTGGTTTGCTTTCGTTTAAGTAACGTACGGACGGAAGACGTCACTGCCTATGTTCTCTTGTCATATACTGGGAGCTTGTTATACATGTAAAACCCTGATGCCTGGCTCGGCGGATACTAGGACTCGCAAGTCTTGATAAATTCGGTATTTTCAGTTATACTGACCATAAAATCAAACAAAAGTAAACAATTCACCAATGAAAAAAGAAAGCAAAGGAACGAATTGACTAAACGGATATCGTTTGTTTTCAATTACAGATTCTCTAAAAAAAAACAATAGAAGTTGGCCATGTGATTGTCTTTAATCGATAATGTCTGAATAAAGTCGAGATTCATAATGATTATTTCCAGTTTTACCGCCAAAAGTTAAATGAATATAAATAAAAAATCGCTGATGATTATTAAAATAAAAAGCGACCAACCTCTTGTACTATTTCTCAAAATAGTTTTTCAGATTTGCAAGAAAAAATAATAGAAAAACCTGCTAGACGTCATAATTGTCTTGCAACTCTCTGAATTTTAAACAGTGATATATCATTGCTTTCTTGTGATGTGCACAAGCAGGTTTATTATTGAAATTATTTTCTGATCTGATTAAAGAAAGAGTTCTATTTTACTTTCAGTAGTCTTGACGATTCTGTTTCTCTTTTTCATTTTTCATGAATCCAAGAATAGTTTTGCATTACAAAATGAAAAGCATCGTGGCTGATGTCGTGAATGCTGTCTTTTGAAACGATGAAACAGCTCTTTCTGCTTGAAAGGAAAAATTTCCGGCATTTCCAGTTGGTGAAAAAGCAACTGTAGTATACAAGATTGGATTGTTTATCTTGATAACTATGGTCAGTATAATCTTAAATTCGGTTTTAGTATATTTGACGTTATTTATCGAATGTTCGTGTTAAGGATGGGATTAAACGTGAAAAATCACTTCAGTCTGTTTCTTTGACCAGGCATAGTTGGGTTTTATCAGGTGAAAAATATTTACTTGTAAGTGGAAAGAGACCTTTTTACTATCGGCATTCGTTGTAACACAGGACATAGCATTTAATTGGAAATATTAAAAAAAAACAACAAACAACTGAATTAAGTTCGAGCTGATTTCTTAATTGTTGGAAGTTGCAGTCCAAATTAAAACAAACCTGAAATCAGCTGGTATTAACGATGTGGTAAGCAATTGAAATGGCACATGTCAAGAGCTCTCGAGAATTGAAAAACAGTTGAAATTGTCTGTAAATGCTCCAAAATCCTTACTGTTTTTCAAGTTAGTTGAATTTTGGTCTAAAATTATTATTGTCATAGCTCTCGAGACTAAAACAACAGTTTGAATTGTTTGTTACTGCTACAAAAATTTTCATAACTGTTGTAATAAGTTATAAATTGCGTAAGTTTTCTCGTTTGATCTGTCCTGTGTTGCAATCGAAAATGATAGTTTTAAAAGGTCTTTTCCCAAGACTTCATCTCGTGCAAAAAATTGGAAAAACTAAAATGTTTGGGGGACGTTTTTCAAACAAAAATTGGCTTTTTTAAGCAACGGGCTAAAAAAACTTGAATGTTTTATTTTTTTAACACCGCAAGGAAGAGATTGGCGTTTTATTTTCAACTTTTTGCACGAGGTGATGTTGAAATATTTTTGGCGGGAAATTTTTAGCGGAAGCCATTTTGAATTATTTTGTCCAAAAAGTTGCCAGGGGAAACGCTGTGCAAATTTTCCCGCCAAAAGACTTAGTATATATAGGGAAGATTTTTTCTTCGCACCTTTTTAATAATTTAATTGATTTCTGTTAACTAATTAGAGAGTATTTGAGTTGAATAAAAGCAATTAAAACACAAAACACTTGTTTGTATTTATTGAAGACTTTTAATTGAGAGAGAATAAAGATGACAAATTACAAAGAAATATTGTTGACTTTATTGAGTTCTATATAAACAAGATCAAGTAAAGTGTAGACACTTGGCAAATAAATTTTATTAAACTACAAAAAAAAACGGCGCATGCGTATTTTAGGCGCCCGTATTTTTTCTAAGTTTTTTGGCGGGAAAATTATGTTTTAAAAAGGAGTATACATACAGAGTAAGTAAACAATATTTTTTTTTAAAAAAAAATGGCGCATGCGTATTTTAAGCGCCAGTATTTTTTCTAAGTCTTTTGGCGGGAAAATTAAACGCGTTCAAACCGATGTTAACAAGAAAACAACTTTTGCAAAAAAATTGAAGAGCATTGGCAAGGTAAATTTTAGTTCTAGCAATAAATTTTTTGGTAAAGTTTTGATTTCACAAAATTCTGATTGACAAATTGCTTGCAAAGTTTTAAAAACAGTTCAAAACGGCAATAAACATTGTGCTTAATTGATTGATCAAACATTTCTAGCAAAGTTTTAACTTCACAAACAATTCATAATACTATTAAAGATTGCCCTCGATAAAATGATTGATAATAATTTAGTGTACACAGTCAAACCAGATGTTCTTTCCACAGAACTGTGCAATGCTGCGGCATAACGCTCCAATATTGATTTGCAGTTCACTTGAGTTACATGCATGTTAATAAATTTGAACTGTTAACTTTTGAGTCCTCAGACAATTCAAAATAGCAATGTACACTGTTCTTGGCTTCGTGATTGACAATAAATTACTCGTGAAAATTATTAACTTCAAATTAATTTGGAATTCTCAGACAATTGAAAAATTTGCAAGATTGTCTTGACTCTTCTTGCCTTCAATTATTTTCAAATAATTTTAAAGAAAACCCTACATAGTTCTTTTCTACCTCTGATTAAATCTTGCTATTGTCATTGTCTTGGGTCATCCTGATTTCAAGCACATAAGCATCAATGGCATCCAACAACACCGCACTAAAGAAGAGAAAAGCAAATTAATACAAGTAAAATAAAGTGAGGTGAAGTGAGGTGAGGTGAGGTGAAGTAGCTTATAAAAATACAATAGTTACAATGTGTTTGGATATTCCGATGAAACACTGTCTGTCTGTATAATAGGCCGACGTATCTATTCTTCAAAGGGAAAATAAATAATTCAACAGTTGACAGGCCCATCGTAGTGTGAAATGTGAAAACAAATGTGAAAACAAAGGAACATAAAGTGGTGACTAGAGAATCGCTCTACAGGCAGCTTGACAAGTGACAACTTACAACTTACATGTACATGTAGTTTCCAACCATGTTTAGGAATTTGTAACCTATTTCGTTCCAATGGAGTTTTTACATTGCTTTATGCATTATTATCTTTTTAAAATGTACTGACATTTGTACCCCAACCCAACCAACTTCATTTTTTTTGGAGTATCAATTTATTGAGTATTAATTTTCTAGGAAATTTAAAGGGTTGAGTTAAATCCTTAATTTCTGTGCCAGCCCTCCAGTATGATTTATTTGAAATAAGAAAATTCACAAAAAAAGGAAACAACACCATTTTGGAACAGCTAGGCCTTTAAAGTCAAATCGAGAACTCAACAATAAATTTTGCACCCTCTTAAAAAAGTATTTTTTTGGGGGTGCCTGGGGCCTTATTTTGAAAAAAAAAACCTTATTTTTATCGCCGAGACAACCTTGAGATGGTCACCAGTTCATGCTTTCATTGATGCAGTAGCATTAGCAGTGATACACAGATGTTGAAAGTTCGAATTTAACTTTTTTTTTTAGAACAGGAAATAGTAGTTAAGTAAGATAATTATAGTCTGAACATGACTACTTGGAGATACATGTATGAATTTTTTTTTTCTCAAGTTCAATTTCATGCTCAATCATAAAATATCGAATAACAATTTCTTAGGATGAATATCCACACACCACTTTTTTATAAGAAAGTTGAGGCCAAAATTTTAAGAACATGCTAAGAACACACCCAAGGCCGAGGGTCGGGGAACGCATTTATTTGCCCATTTGTTGCAATTTCTTGTTAAATCAGAGCACTATTAATAAATAAACGAGAACTAAAGAGCAACTTGATAAACCACATTGGGTGAACAATGCTCCTTGACACATTTCTTGGTCACCTCTGCACTGATTTAATGAAAATGAACATTTTTTAGCCTCAAATTGTAAAAATAAATAAATAAATAAATAATAAAAAAAATTTAAAAAAAAATGCTCAGCGCCAGCCCCAAAATTAGACGTTGTCATATAAAAAAGAGTGTATTTATAAAATATTAGCCAGCAAAATTGCCTCAGTTGAAATGGGTCTAAAGAGTGAGCATACCAAAACATTAATTATTATAGCACATTTTCCTTAGGTGGATTACATCATGTATATCTACTTTTAAGGTCATTCCACTGAATTGCATTGTGCATCCTTGCTGTAGCTTTTTGCATCATTCGGCACACACATGAGCACACACACAGAACATTAGGGGAATTCCTTGAGGTTAAGCTTGGCAGGGAAATAAATCGCCGTTTTCTTCTAAATGAGCACTGTGACCCCATTTTTTAATGCATTAATTTAAATGACATACAGTTGACTATAAGTTCAAAACTCTACTTTGAGATATTTTTATTTGAATGCTGTAGAAAACATGTTTTAGGTTATGCTGCTTATGTGCACGCATAGCAAAATCTTTAATTTCCTTCTTAATCTTAATTCCAGTTTGTTATAAAAGACGGAAGTCTATTTTGTTGAACTGCTTCAATATTTGAATGCAAGAAGTGACTTTTTTTTTCCCTAGAAATGATAGTTCCCTATGTGAATTACTGGGCTTCCTAATATAAACCTCATGGGTCATATATTAATTTCACCCCAACAGCCATCCGGAGTTCCGCAAAAACAAGCATGGTGACCCTCATTTTATTGCATTAATTTTTTAATGTTCATAACATAGTTATGAACTGAACCATCATGAACGTGATCATCAGGAATTTTAAAAGAAATCCCTTAAAGTATCAAATCTTGTTTCATGGGTGTGGTTCGCAATCCACTTTTAATTAGTTACTCCTATCTCCTGTTTTTCCATTCAATACCTAAAGATTACAAGCATCAAGCAGCAGAAGTGGAAAAATTTCTTTCCTTCATTTTTGGCTCCAAAGTATATATCAGAAAGAAACCTTTTATATTGTAGGAAAGCAAAATCAGTAAGGGTTGTGTCATACAATGTACAAAAAAGTACTGTAAAAAATTGTGTATAATCCACACTCCTAGGTAAACCACACCCCCAACTTTCAAGCTCGATTAAAAAACAAAACAAAAAAAACCTGAGGTGAGTTAGTTGACTGTGCTACTTTCATCAAAAGCTTGGCCAAATCTAATGCTGTGATTTGCTGCAACACTTCTTTAATATTACAAGCTTTTCCTCAATTCCAATATCTTTCAATAGATTTTCTATTTTGACAAGATGTTGTCTTTATTGCATAAACAGGAAGTTGCCAGCAACTTAAAACTGCGCTTTTATTTTTTGATCATTGATGGCTTTCTTGCTCAAAAGTCACAGTTACTTAAATTAAATTTGTTTGTACTATGAGTGACAATTAGCAAAGTAGTCACGCGAGTTACACAATCCGAGGTTTACGTTATCCCCGGCTATCTTTAGCTTGTTGGTTTTCCCTTACTAATGATGCAACCCCTGCACGTTCGGGCATGCTCAGTGGTTTACCTCAGCAAATATTGAATTTTCCTTCAAATCTCCGAAGTTGTTTCGATCAAACAGCCAAATAATTCACTTCAAATGCCTGAACCCACAAGAAATACCCGCCAAATTGCAAATAAATCCACGACAATCACTTCTGGTGAAAAAACCTTACAAAGCGAACACAATCTTTAATAATTTGTCAAGTAGCGAAAGTGAAAGCTGCAACATCAGCACATTCCATGGCAGCCGTAATGCCATTTTTTTAGTGTATTCAATGTTCCCTTTGAATCCAACACTTTGACAACCGCACTTTTAAAAATTAACTTCATTTTTGCTAATTAACAACTTTCTTCCTCAAAAGTTATGGTCAAGATTAATTTTTTCTACTATGAACTATGAGGATCAGTGGTCACGTGACTCACACAAGCCGAGGTATACGTTGTCCCCGACTTTCTTTACAGGGCATCTGATAGGGTGCGGAAAAAAACAACAAATTATGCGGAAATTTTCAGGAACATTATGCGGAAGAAAGTGTTGATTATGCGGAAAACACGTTGGATTATGCGGAAAATTTTCGGCTCGCTTCGCTCGCCAAAAATCACATCTTTTTATGCAGCCGAAATCGAGTTCCCCCAAAGGCGAGAGTCTGCTCGCAGGCTCATTTTAATCAAAAAAATTAAGCCTATAATGGTATTTTGGCTTTTCCAGTTGTTTTCATTTGTATTTGGTACAAGCTTATGTTATGAAATTATCTTATCAATTATGTGATGTTCAATGAAAATAACACAACCGTTATTTTGTTGGCTGAAGTTGATTTTCATCTTATGCATAAACAATACAATTCAAGGTGCTACGTGATCTACTACAACATTGCACGTTCAACAAAATAACAATCCATTATCTACATAGAAAACTCCAGGATACTGGTTCACTCAATCCTTTGCTGCTATTGACTTTCAACAAAGTCCTTCGTCTTCATTATGGCACGTCGCTCACAGGCCAGTTTGCGGCCTCAAGCTCGCTTCACTTAATTCGTCGCTCATCTAGCCCGTGAGGTCAACTTGTGGCAAGTGTACAGCGAAGAGGGGATCCTTCTTCTTGGTCTCTTTGATCACAAATTTATCCATATACTATAGGTAACCACAGAAAAACTTTTGATAGACCGAACAAGCGAAAGAAGCGAAAGAACTGGTGTCCAGGCCCATCCCGAAAAGACGCGTGGAACGCCTGGAGGTTAAAAACTGCTTACGGTCGAAGTGCAGTGTTTTCGTCGCTATTTTAGGAGAAAAACTGTGTCAAAATAATCAATTTCTTCGAAATTTATGTTTGTGAGGATGGTAAACAGCTGCTTAATCATTAATATGAAACAAATTTCTCTGTTTTATGCGGAAAATGTTCTCAAGATGCGGAAGATGCGGAAGTCAGCGAATTATGCGGATCCGCACCACCGCATCCTGTCAGATGCCCTGTCTTTAGCTAGGTGCTTTTTTCCCTACTAATAATGTAACCCCTGCAAGTATGGGCATGCTCAATTGTGTACCTCAGAAAATATTTAATTTTCCTTCAAATCTCCAAAGTAGCTTCCATGAAACAGCCAAAGAATTCATTTCAAATGCCTAAACCCTCAAGAAATACTCGCAAATAAATAATTTATTGTTGACCATCGCTTCAGGCGAAATAAATTTGTAAAGTAAACACAATCTTATTTGTCATGTAGCGAAAGTGAAAGCTGCAACATCAGCGCATTCCCTTTGAATCCAATGCTTTGATAGCCTTGCTTTTCAAAATTAACCCCATTTTTGCTAATTAACAACAATCTTCCTCGAAAGTCACAGTTAAGATTATTTTTTTGTACTATGAGTAAAGGAAAAAAAAAGAATAATAACAATCTTAACTGTGACTTTCGAGGAAGATTGTTGTTAATGTTTTTTTTCTGTACTATGAGTAAAGGAGGGAGACGCGGTGGCCTAATGGTTAGTGCGCTGGGCTCCGGATCGGGCGGTCTGGGTTCGAGCCCTGGCTGGGGCACTGCGTTGTTTTCTTGGGCAAGATACTTTACTCTCATAGTGCCTCTCTCCACCCAGGTGTATAAATGGGTACCGGCGAATTTACTGCTGGGGGTAACCCTGCGATGGACTAGCATCCCGTCCAGGGGGGAGTAGCAATACTCCTAGTCGCTTCATGCTACGGAAACCGGGATAAGCTCCGGCCTGATGGGCCCCTAGGCTCGTATACAGACTTTACCTACTATGAGTAAAGGACTAGTAAAGTAGTCACGCAAGTCACACAATCTGTGACTTACGTTATCTTCAGCTATCTTTAGCTAGGTGTTTTTTTCCCTACTAATGACATAACCCCTGCATTTACGGACACACTCAATTGTTTACCTTAAACCCACAAGAAAAACTTGCAAAATTGCAAATAAATCAATGACCATTGCTTCTGGTGAAAAAAAAACTTCCAAAGAAAACACAATCTTATTTGTCATGTGGCAAAAGCGAAACCTGCAATGACAGCGCATTCCATGGCTGACATAATACCTTTTTTTAGTGCATCCAATGTTCGCTTCAAATCTACGTTTCCATAAAACCCTTTCCGCACATTAATGTTTCAACAGCTTTTGGCGATTAAACATCCCAGGTTGCATGAGTCAAAGTTCCGATCGCGATCGCGATTTGGCCAAGTTGAGGTTTGGGTCTGGTCACTGACAAAAAAACAAGAAGTTGCTAGCAACTTAAAACCGTGCTTATTAACACCTTTTTTCCTCAAAAATCACGGTTTAATTTAATCTGTTTGCACTGTGAGTAAAAGACTAGCAAAGTAGTCACGCAAGTCACACAATCTGAGGGTTACGTTATCTAAGGCTATCTTTAGCTTGGTGGTGTTTCCCCTACTAATGACATTAACCCCAGCACATTCGGGCACGCTTAATTGTTTACCTTAGCAAATATTTAATTTTCCTTCAAATCTCTGAACTCGCTTTGATTAAAATAGCCAAAGAATTCATCTCAGTTGCCTAAACCCACAAGAAATACTCACAAGATTGCAAATAAATTAATGGCCGTCGCGTCTGGCGAAATAAACTTGCAAAGAAAGCTTAATCTTATCTGTCACGTAGGGAAAGTGAAAGCTGCAACATCAGCGCATTCCATGGCTGACGCAATACTTCTTTTTATGGTATTCAATATTCCCTTTGAATCTAACACTTCGGTAAGACCAAAAGAAAAAATATTTCAATTTTGCTAATTAACAACTTTCTTCCTGAAAAGTCACGGTTAAGTTTAAATTTTTTTGTACTACAGTAAAGGACCAGTAATTAAAAGTAGTCACACAAGTCACACAATTTGTGGTTAACTTGATGGTTTTTTCCCTTCTAATGACGTAACCCCTGCAAGAACGGGCACGCTCAGTTGTTTACCTCAGCAAATTTTTAATTTTCCTTCAAATCTCTGAACTCGCTTCGATTAAAACAGCCAAAGAATTTTCTTTACATGTAATTGCCTAAACCCGCAAGAAATAATTTGCAAATAAATTAATCACTGTCGCTTCTGGCGAAATCATGAGATAAACTTGCAGAGTTACACAATCTTATTTGTCATGTAGCGAAAGTGAAAGCTGCAACATTAGTGCATTCCTTATTCATTATGTAGCGAAAGAGAAAGCTGCAACGTCAACAAATTCCATGGAAAAATGTTATGGTGTCTATTTATAAATCCTAGTGCGATACAACATGTTTTTGTTATCTAACATGAATATTCAGCATTTTCTTTGAGTCAGATCTTTGAAACAGATATTTCACATTAAACAGCTAACTAACGCCGAAAGTATTCGTAAGTTTCCGTAGGTTAATGATTAATACCTTTCAAACTCTGGCCGACAAAATAATATTGTGTGACTCGAGGTCTGGCCGAGTGGGGCATCAGTCTACTCCCCGACAAAAAAAAAATCCATGCAGAGCAAGAACCGCGCTCGGCCCATGGCCGCGCAGTTAATGACGAAAATAAATCCTGTGCACAGCAAGAACCACGCTCACCCCATGGCCGCGCGGTTAATAATAGATCATTTTCACGTGACGTCATCAGGTACCAAAATCCAAAACTAAAGAGACACCATAGTTTTTATCCACATCAGGCACAAGAGGTACTAAAATTATACCTATTTGCAACTTTTCAGCTCAGTAGCGTCCTTCGTTTGAAAATCAGCGCATTTTGAATTTCAGAGTAATGGCGGTGCGTGACACACAGTTACGATCGTGTTTGTCGACAAAATATACATTTACCTTGTGATTTTTAGCCATTTGAGAAGTTAAAGTAGCAGGAAATATGTTTATGCAAATGTTTGTTTGTCAAGTACCGATAATCAGTGGCCTAGATGACCAAAGTAAGTTCCAGAATGTTTACAGTATTTTCCGGCCGCCATATTGGTGTACCATGGAGGTACACCAATATGGCGAATCCATACTGGGCTCTGTAAATTTGTGCAAAACATTTCGACGAATATTTTAAGTTTGGGATAGTGCACAGATCTAAAACTTGGAGAAATTACTTCTTTACTTCTCTCCTACAATATCCTATTTTCTTGACCTCATTCACTCAATGGTTTTTCGATTTATATTTTTGTTGCGCGACAGTGAAAACGATCTATTCAGAAACAATGAATTTTAAACAGAAATACTACGAGCACAATAAATGCAAAGAATACAAAATGATTGCTTAGTAACCATGCAGTCATTTTACGAAAGAAGTCTGGACACCAGGCACGTTCGGTAAACAACATGGCGCTTTGATTTCATGTCAGCTGTCCGTGAATACAATGTTTATAAAGATGAACTGTATGGAAGCCATCAACTGGAGAAAAAATTGTTACTAAATGAGAGTTTAACAATCCCATGGATGAACATGCCATGCAAGTAGTTATTGCCCAGTGATTGAGTTCTCCCGAATAGTGCACAGTATTTCTCGCATGCCGTGGTGAGGAATGGAGACAGAGTTTAGCTGCTCAAGTAAACTGCTTGAAAGAACTACTGGTGAACAAGACTGGGGTTCATACCCCTTAAAAGCAATGGTCTCGTAGATAAGCCGCACCCACGATTTTGAGCCCAAAACGGTAACTAACAAGTGTTCACACAAACCCCTCCACGCCACTCAAAACCGCTCTGCTATTAATACACATGTAGTAACCTCTGAATCCCATACAGGAAAAGACATTGTAAATTTTGATCTGAAGACAATCAAGCTTAAAGCGTTGACCTGATTATAAAAATTTTGCTGCAGAAAGCTTTCAATAGAGAGGCCCTAACTAAAGATAACTTCAGCACTGACTCTTGCTTTTTTTGTTACGAGTGCCACTCTTGATTTGAACGACTTCAGAATGTTCACTTTCTCAAGGTTAACATGATGGTCATTTACCAAATGAAGATTAAAAACATGGCAAAGAAAATTGAGGCTTGAATCCCTAAATCAAAAGTTTTAGTTCAGAAATTTAAGTTTCGATAATATCATATTTTTCATCCCTAAAAAATATTGTAGGCACAGAAAACCCCCAGAAAAGCGAACAGGTGCTGAACAATGTACTGTATATGTTATTGTCAAGAAGTGATTTGTGACTGGAAGTTATCTTAGCCAGCGAGGGTCACTTATTACTCCGGCCTAATAAATAAGAGTCTACATATACATTCATTTTGTTGATTACGCTGTACCTCTTAGGGGGGAAAGTGCTAACTTTCACTGCACCCCAGTAAAGGATTTGGGAACCTGTTAGGGTACATGTATACTGTACTTTAAAATTTCAAACAAGCAACTCCATCAATTTTAGATCTGGAGTTTCCCAGTTTCTACAGCTTACAGCTGTTGTGTGTTTAAACATCAACTAACCTGTTCAAAAATGAGCAGCCATTTCTCCTTTTCTATTGAAGTCCAGCTTTTACCATTCCATGCTTGGCACTTTCCTGGAGAGAGACAAATAATAAATTATGTAAATTCATTGTGGGACTACATGTATGCTGACTGATGTGCAATGATCAATACAAATAAAAGAAGTACTTAAGAGAACAAAAACCATTTTAAGGCTGGATGAGGCACACGTTAGAATGGCATACTGTAAAATTCTGAACATACATGTCATGTATGCCCTGGGTTGCCTGGTATGTTTGTTCAGTGTTCCAGGTCAGAGGTGGGGCAAATTTTTAGATGGAAATTTGTGTTTCATATAATCTTCGAGTTTTAATTTAAACAGAATATTGATCGAATGATATTTATCTTTTTTTATTATTATTATTATTTTGTTTTTTTTTAGGCAAGAATACTACATAAAAATAAGCCACTCCCTAAAAATAAGCCAGATATGAAACCCAAAACAAGTCCTACAGTTGGTCTGAGCATAAGGAAATGGCCACCAAGCTGAGTTTTAATTAGTTATTTTTAACTAATTAAAACAGTGAAGCAACATTTCAGTAATATACAAAAGAAGGTATGGATGAGCAAAGATTCAGACTAAAACAGATTGCATTATGGGTTCAGACATGGTCACATGGATTCACAAATCCTGGCTTGATTTGAGTTCCTTTCATGTATCAAATATTCATTTAATATTATTTATCATTTTAGTTTGAGTATCTATGCTGCCTCACAATTACGACTCTAAAAATCCTTGCTTTATTTGGACTATTTATTTTATTTCGTAAAAAACTGCAAACACACTATTTCATATTATGTAACGTACATGTACTGCAGTTATTACCCAAGCAAAAAAAGCCTGGATAATTTTACAAGTGAAAAATTTAACTTTCAATTAGCCTTCACTAACTTTCCCGAGGTAAAGTCGGTCACACCTAAAAAAAGGAAACCTTGTATTTCCCAAGCGGTAAAATGACCTATCACAAAACCATTATTTTTTTTATAACTTGGGGAAAGACTCTCAAGTAAGTACTATGTGACTTTATAGAAATGAAGAGCATATTCCTTGTAGATAGTAACCAAAGAATGATTTCCAAGGGATATTGTTTTCTCCTAGGTAGCGTTTAGACACAATTTATAATTGTTTGTGTTTTGACAAGCAATTCTAGGTGAGGCATTTCAAGTCCACCGTTGTTGCTTCCACTTACATGTATTAGTGCGGCCCTTTTGATTTTATATTTACCTCAGTCTCCAAATAAAGTTATTGAATTGATTTCTTTCTTTCCTTTTTTTTATTTATTATCTATCATATCTACATGTATGCAGTGTGCAGGAATGACCGTTTCAGTTACCTTCTTTAGTTAAATTTATAATTAAAAAATGTTCATTTTCATGATTTCATGTGAACAATGACTGTTGATTTCTTTTTCTTCCTAATTTTATATAATTTGGCTGCCGGGTCCTTTCTCAGGGAACTACGAGTCTTAAGTGACTTTTAGGCTTGGGCATTTCATTTCCTAGGCAGAGGCAAGTAAGAATTATTTTTTAATGTTCCATCTATGGTGAAATTTTGTGTATGTATAAGAATTTGTCAGCTAGAATGCATGTGCCTTTTCAGCAATTGAAAGCAATTGCAAAATAAATGGTTGTCACAAATTGGTTTCTCTTGTTATCAAAAAGCTAATAAAGAACAGCAAAAAAAAAATTGAACCGACTCTCTTAGAATTTCACTGCATGTGTGTGCTTTAACCAACTGCGCCACGTAGCACATATTCCCACAAAGAAGAAAATTTAAATAATGATTTCCTTTTGTTCCGCCTCGTCGGTTCATCGAGCATGCTTTGATATTTTGTCCTCGTTTTTCTCAGAAACTAAGTGCAAACCAGCCAAAAAAATTACAGGGAAATGTTTTACTACTAAATTGAAAAGCACATGTTAAGATTCAGGCAATTTTGAAGGGAAAAAAAATTCACCCCAAAATGTCATTTAGCCTAGTCTTGCACCAAGCCATTCAATTGTTTCCCTCATCATTGTAATACTGTACATCTGGTCTCCAGATGCAGACTCCATTGGCCCAAAAATATGAATGTTATGTTCTCATGGCTTATCACATACGGGGCAAAATTACTGAACGCTGATTGGTTGAGACAGAGGGCATTTTTTCTTAATCACGAGGGCACTTTTTGGTAATCAAGAGGGCATGATTACTTGATCCTGATTGGCTGAGCGCGCGTCGTCTGCACTGAGTTGGTTTCCCGCTTGAAACGAGTTTGAAAAAAGTTCAGTTCAGTGTTCAGAACACAATGCTTCCGAGTTTGAAATAACTGCGGTTGTTTAATCAAATGTGAAAGAAAATCGGCAGGCAGAAATGAGTGGTACCTTGGTGGAAAAGAGGGCGGACTTTTGAACCCAAATTCGTTTGTCACAGCTCGAAAAAACTTCTGAACGGTTGGCGCTGCACGGAGAATAGAAATTCATGAAAGATAACATTTCTTCGTTTTCTTGCTTCGCCTTATTAGAAACAGAGCCTGGAAAGGGCATAAATTTTGTTGGTACTTACAGTTTTCGCTGTGGAAAGGAGAATGTCAGGTTCAAGAAGTTATTAAAGCTCGTTCGGACACTTTGTTTATGACTTTCATCGATGCAGCATTTCTGCGCGGTCGGACGCCTCGTAAAGAAAGGTAAATAAAATTTAAACTGCATTCAGTTTTATCTGTGAAGGAACTATTATGAGTGAATTGCACATGCTGTGTTATGCTTACTTTTACTGTTTCTCGACATAAGTTGATTATTTATGTGGTCATTTTGCTACGAGCAAATATTCTTGCCAACCAGTTTACGCCATGGCGGACCTCGTTTAAGTTTTCTTTTGTACACAATTTTGCCCTTTATGTGATAAACACGTAATCGCAATGTGCCCTCGTGCAATTAAGGATTAATTTCACTTGCATTTTCAAAGTTTTCCAAATTGCCCTCGTCGCTTCGCGACTCGGACAATTTTGTGAAAACTTTGAAAATGCGCGTGAAATTAATCCTTAATTGCCCTCGGGCCCATGCGATTACATATACAAAACGATATCTCACTTGTTCCCTGCGCTCACTTACAATGAGATATTGTTTCTGCCACTGAAACATAAAATTCACATCTTCTCGCCACCATTTAATACCCCCTCTCTTGTATATTGGATTTGGACTATGTGCCATAAGGAACTGTTTCGAAGGTCTTGTGGAGTCATAAAGCTTAATTTTTCTCCAAAATCTGTCAGTTAACTGTCGCATCCTGCAAGCACGTGTTAAGCTAGTTTAAAAATGCTTGTTATAACTATAAGCTTCAGCTTATTAATGTAGGTTCATTTTTAGCTGTGCATAAACACATAAAAAATTCAAAACAATAACTTCTTAAGTTAAATTACAGGTTTGAGAAATATCTAACGCTTAAGCTTGATAAGTTTTATAAAGTTTATTAAATAAATATTTTACTCACCATACAAGATGTAAATGGTTTCCTCGATCACCGCAGTGACTTTTCGAACTTCAAGCTATTAAACCAACAAGAACTGCTCATGACAAGAGGCTTTGCTACATTTTTCTCCTCAAAATAAACGTGCCAGGCGTTGAAAACTCGCCAAAGAACTGTAAGAAGTCAAAACAGTCAAACTGTATTCCACTCACTGCTGGTTCACCAAAATGTCCGCCATCTTCGAGTCTTGATGCCAGTTTCCTCACGGTCACATCTGTAGTTCTCGTTCCCAACTTCCTGTACGAATCAAAATGCGAAAATTTTCTAGTCGATAGATAAAATTTTTACTGAAACGGATAATAAGTTACTTGTGTCAGAAATACCAAAAAAAAGTGGGGGTCACCGACTTTGTTTCAGAGATAATTCCTGTAGAAAACTGCCCTGGTTTAGAAAGATTTGCGCACGTAATTTTAGCATGGTTTACAGGGTTTGTAGTTTAAAATATCGATGATGAGTAAACGGAGGCAAATGATATTGGTCATATTTTGAAGAAGTGCATCTGTTCCGTAAATAATTCCTAGTGTTGCCATCCTTTTTGCAAAACGTAGCCCTGGAAGAGGCATTTGAACCCGTCGTACGGCAAAACGAAAAGATCAAAAAGCGGAATTCGAACGTGCGTGGGACAAAAAAATCAAACTTTTAGTCGACAGATTTTTTTTCATTTTCTCACAAAACGTAGATAATTTTTACAAAAGTGACCTGTTAAGAAAAAAGTTGGGGTCACTGACCATTTAAGCAAGCAAACTGCAAGCGAAGTTAACGCAATGGCTGCTCACCCAATGTGTGGTTGGAAGGTTTCAGCGTTGCGACAGGAATTACGTGCGCAGCAAGGATGCGAGTAAACAATTAGCGCGAACGTCCCAAAATCGAATACCTTCCTCTCGACATATTTTGCTTTATTCTTAGAGGGTGGTAGAGGGTATTTTCGTGACCCGTGATCGGCCCTTTTTATTTCCCGTGAAATGTGAAATGGCTATTTTTTCCTTGTGAATCGTGATCTCCATAGTCGCCGTGAGCTGTGATTTTCCAAAACGTTCTCTTTTATTTTCCGTGAAGCGTGAAGTACCAAAGTCATATTTTTCGTGAAGTATAAATGGGAGTAGAGACAATAACAATTTGAAATGAACGCCCAAAAATTTTAGGTGGATCCAGGTCCATGGATCAACCCAGTGTGGACCTGGTCTCCACATGACACTCCGGTTAGCCTAAATAGCACTTCGGTGAGCCTACTGTAGCTCCAGGTAGCTTGCGGTTAGCCTTATTGGGATTAGGGAATTCTGCCTCGCATGCCTCGCTACCTTGCCTCGTGTGCCTCACTGCCATGCGTCGCATGCCTAGCACGCCTCGCATATTTGCAAGATTCGCTAAATAGTTATAAAAGCAACAGAAAAACGCTTCTACGGACGGCAAAAATGTGGCCGCAGCCGCTTAATAGGTGTGGCCGTTTGAAAGGGACCTTTTTATTACAACAGTTTACTGACAATAGTTTGTCTAAGTAACTGAGGATTTTGCCAGTTATATGGGCCGGCAGAGGCATCTGAATTTTTAGCTTTCTCCTCGTGGATTTTGCTCGATATTATCTTTTAAACAGTCGCACGTGCAACAGGAAGGACTAGCCTGTTATTGTTCAATATGTAATGGTAATAGGACTGAGTGGAGTCCAACTCGGTCTGTAATCATACGAGTGATTAACAAAATCGGACGACCGCGTAGCGGGAGTCCGATTTGTTTAATCACGAGTATGATTACAGACAGAATTGGACGACACTCAGTCCTATTATCAATTAATCATAAGTATAACAAAATTCGAGAAAAAAATTAGATAAAGCGAAGCCTACTAAGGACTCGTCATCACTACGGCAAAAAAGCCATCCTTGAAGTTGAAGGTTTTAGGAATATCAAGGAGTATTTAGTCACAACAAGGAACCAAATAAAGAGCGCGCGCATGCGCAACACGCGAACTTTGTAGTTGGACACCTTGTTATTGGACAGTTTGTTATTGGATACTTTAGCCGCGCGCGCTCCAATTTGGTAAAAAATAGGGCGTGCTAAGAACCAATCAGATTCGAGAATTTTGTTATAGTTGTGATTATATGGGACATTAATCTTCAGAATGTCTAGAGCTTACCTGTTAGTTACACTCATTACTAAGGAAGTTTACGCCTTTGAAATATCTATGCCATTGAGAAATACTTAGAAATATGGATAAAACGAAGCTGACCAATTGGAGTGTAAACAAACATTTGCAATCCACCGTACCAATATATAGTGCATGAACGTGCATCAGTGACAGAAGTCACGCCCACGGGTGGTCCATGGACCAGGTCCATGAGCGATCCACGGTCCACTAGCATGTGGTCCATGAACCTGGGTTCATGTTTGTATACTCCCTAGGACAGGTCTCTTTTTATGTTATTCTTTTTGGCGATGAGTCCTAATAAAACAAGCGGACATAACCATTTCTAATTTAATCCGACAAAGCACTAACTTTCAAGATATACTAGCTAGTTTACCATGTGTAATCAGTAGCAAAGGACAAACACAGCGTAACTATATCCATAAGGAGGGATAATTACTCTTTTTGAAATAATTTCTAACAAACAAATTAGAAATATAAGCTTGTATTTGATTTTTCAATGCATTATGGATCGAAGCACCTTATATAAGGGCTAAACCCAGGCGCGAGAAGAGAGTCGTCGGTCCAGGATAACTTACATGCGCATGCTTAGAAATCCGCCATCCCCCCACCTCGCCCCCCCCCCCCCCCCCCCCAAAAAAAAAAAAAAGGAAAAGAAAGAAAACCGAGGGAAAAACAAACCTTATTATTCCACTATCGCGCCATTTTGCCATATTAAGGTGTTGGCAAACGAGGACACAATGTTGCGGACACATTGTTACTCATGGTTGTTTCTATGTTGCGCAAACCGGGGATACATTTGTTGCGGACACAAAATATTTCTGCGCGGGCAAACGGGGAAACATTTGTGTCCGCAACAATGTGTCCGCAACATTATGTCCTCGTTTGCTACCGCCTTTAGGTCACGAAACGCGCAAAATATGACACGTTATTTCACTGTAGAACAGGGCAAAAATATGGACAGAAAACGAAGCAACAAAATGGGCTTTCTAAATCAGTGACTCAATCTTTGATTAATAATGGTGGAATAACAAATCCTTTATCCGCTGGTTTAACATGTAATACGTACGGACATTTTGCGCATTGCTCGTATTTTTCCTCGCCCGTACGGGGCTCAGAAAAATACTACGCAACTCGCAAAATATCCGCGCGTGCAGCAACTTTGGAAACGATCGCGCTCAAATGACGAATTCGACTACACCACCACGTACAAAAGCATAAACACCGGAACAACTTCTGAAGAGCTTAACCTAGACACTATCCGATAAAAACTAAAACGACGAAAACAATGATCTCTAGTCACCAAATAGAAGGCGCTTAATTTATGCTGAAAAACTCAGCAAATGTACTTACTTTTCTGCTGGAGTTCAAATCGCTCGTTCAAATGCAACCTCGTTCCCAGGGTCCTCTCTATTGAAAAGGAGAGAGAGCCTGGGTACGAGGTTGGCTCAAATGACGAATTTCTCGCGCGTGAGCTACGTCATCCGTAGCATTGTTGATTTAGTTATTAACGGTTGGAAACATGTGATTAGTGCCTCCTACTGTTCTAGTAATCCTGGATTTAGTACATGTTCATTTATGGCTTTTGACAAAGTTCGCAACAATTTTTCTTGCATTAAAGTCGCGCGCTTGGTCGCGTGTGGTTGAATTTGTTATTTCACCATGCAATTTCAACCCTAGCGCGCGTTACAAGCACCACAAGGTATTCTGGACTCTCTCTTCTCACGCTTAAGCTAAAGTCTTATATTATAGGTTGCAGAAGGGCGCGATCAGGAACTGTACTTTATCATTTTGTGAGGGGATCAATGTGGATAATATAAATAATAAAAAAATGGGGGGTCACCGTGCTTGTTTTTGAGTTATAAGCCATTAAAGGCAAATTTAAGGGTGTTTTTAACAGGCTTAACTGTTGCTATGGTAATCAATGACGTCATGAAAATGGCTACAACTTCTTCAGCAATGATTGGACATTTTTTTGACATCATTATTGTAGCAGCAACTGATAACAATTTGTAGTATTGACCCATCAAAGTTTAAGAACTGGAAAAGTGCTGGAAACCATTGTGAGCCTCCTTAACTGAATACTTTTGCTAGTTAGCTGACGAGTCCAGAAATCACAGAGGTAACTGATCGCCTACAGCGTTTTAATTATGCTCTTATATGTTGAACCCCTATAGGAATACCCTAGCCACAGACAACTAGGTAAATTAAAACATTACCTGAGAAGAAACATACAAATTTTTATTTATTATAGTGACAATAATTCTTTTTTTACAAAACACACAAAAAACCTATTTACTATTCGATTACTTACACTACTTATGATGCGTTAATTTCACTACTTACAATACAAATGTTTTAATTCATAGGGCAGAATGCGTGGACATCGTTAATTATTCATAATCCGTGAAGCGGCGAATTTGAATGCAAGAGCGCTCACAATAAGAGAAGAAAGGACTCCAATTGGTCAAGGAAGCGTTGATAAAACTTGCTTTACTGCTTTATAGAAGTCAACATCTTACCACCTACGCACGGCTTTTTGATGAAGAATGATTTACCTACAATTTAAGCGTAAAATGAAGAGCATTAAGCAAGTGGAAGGACTATGGTTTTGAACTTGAAAATACAGCAAAAACAGGGTATTTTATTATGGAGACTATTTTCAAAGAAACCTACGCACGGCAAATGCAAGATACCACTTTACTTTAACAAAATCCGTTTTAATTTTGAAAATTTATGAACTACACTATGAAAAATCTCTGTGCTTTGTTCAACTCAAAGCTTTATTTCATGACAAAGTAGACAATCCAGAAACTACAGAAAAAGATTACAATGCGACGCTTTCACCCGTTCATGCTAAAGACGCCTTTCCTTATAGCTCCTTATGGTCGGTTTCTAAGCTAGATTAAGACGTTAATGTATCAATGACTTTGATTCTTAGCCGAGGAAGTGTGCAATTTCGAGTTCCAAGATTGCGATGACTCAGTCTCCTCTGTCATTATAGGACAAGATCGCACACAAAAACTCGATCATCAAACAACACTATAAACATCACAAAACGGATCTCAGGAAGAGAGAATTCCATTTACACTTTCTAATATCCCATTCGCCCCAGAGCTAACAAAAAACCGTTTAAAAGCTGTTTAATGCAAACACGGTTTAAAATTATTTTCTTCATAGAAATGGTCGGTTGGTTTTGTCGACTTCAAATTTAACAATGAAAGAGCAAGTTAGAGCTTACTGGAACTCTATGTTAAATTCAGCCTAAGTTTTCTGTTGCTGATTTTCACTTTTTTACATGTAAACTTGGTTTAACGAAACATGTTTTACTGATAAGAATCGGGTATAAATATTTTCAATGAGCAAAGGCAGCCGAGAAAAAGTGTCGGCTACTTCGTTCAACTTCGCTCTACCTTTTTCTTCCAAATTTTGAAGTAATCTTTCAAACACTTGGTCACTCTTCTCAAACTAGCAGTATTAAAACGTAAACGTAACATGTAGAACGTTCGGCCTTGGGTAGGAAATGGAACAGTAATTCTCCAAAAAATCTGTTCGGAAACTGCAGTGGACTATGTTTTGAGATAATATTGGCTTTCATTCCGGTTGGTATGCGAAACGTTAAGCGTCGGAAAATTCGGTACCAATTCTTTACTGATTGACTGATTTATTCCGTTTCCAGTCTCACGGCAAAACAATAACTGGGAACCGAACTATAAATGGTAAGCCCTAAGTGTTATTGGTCGGACTGTTCATTTAAAAAAGCTTCAGTAAAGAAAAAAAAATAAAAGACAGAAAATTAAAACAATGAAACAGAGAGATGTCATCAAACGGAATGAGTGAGGCCTTTGTACTAACGAATATGATCAATTCAGTTTGACGAAGGTCTGTTAATGTAAGAAAAATTTACAGTGTGGACACTATTTTCACGTGGAGACAAAATAGCCTTAATGTGGGTTTGGACGTGTCTTACTCTTCGTTTTGTTCTAGGTGGACTTGCCAGCAACACCCTCGTTGTTCATCTCTGATTCCACTGCAGCCTGGTTGGTGTATGAACGTGCGTCACTTATTGTCTCGTAAATATGCTCTTCTGGCTTCATGTCGAGTGCGTTACCAGGTGAACAATAATGACTACCACTACTGGCTGGGTCGTCACAACTGACGTAGCAGGGATTGCTGAAGACAGCGCAGTCGTTCTTTCTGTTGTCAGTCGTTTTCTCTGCACTCTGCAGGTCATGCCCAGATCTAACGGGTAAGAATTGGTATACTAACGCAAATGAAGAATAAGTCAATTTTTCCAAACTTGCATGGAACACAGGTTGAAATTACAGAAATCCCAATCGCACAGAGAATAAATGACAACAACGAATGATGCAATCATAAACCACAGTAAAACCCGTTTTAAGCGGCCATACTCGGGGAAATGGCAATCGCGTTCTTTTTAGACTTTTGTCAGTCCTATCTAGCCTCCAAAGCAGTCGTTTTTAAATTCCGTCAGTCACGGAGGAGTGAAAGTCACGCTTCACGCCTGAAATAAATAATATTCGGGGAAAGCTATCCTCGAAAAAAAACACGCGCGAGTCACACGTCTCTCTCGAATCAAAGGATATGAAAGTCATTGTTTTCCTGTTTTTAAATCGCTGCTTCTAAAATATAACTTCAGGCAATATTTCTATTTATCATAGAGACGCCAGTCTTGTACTGGAAAATAGACAACTGATAAAATTCATACGAAATTACATCCGGAACAGTAGTGGCGTACTTTCCATATCCTCAATAGTGAGGATATCAATAACGTCATTTCGCGCAACTGCATCGCTGACGGCGGTTGAAACTGGCGAGCAATTGAGAATTGTAAAAGGTCTGGCCCCAGTTGTTCAACGGGTGGATAACGCTATCCACCGGATAAATCGTTATCCAGCGGATAAGTGTTGGCAAAACAAACCACGCTATCCACTGGATAGTGATTTATCCGTTGGATAGCGTTATCCACCCTTTGAACAACTGGGGCCTGGTCCATAAACACGCAATAAAAGAACTTGGCCTCACGCTTGCTCGACAATATCTGTCTTATCAAAACCTTTCGTGAAGCGTGTTTCACTTACTTGCTAAACAGCACAACAGCTTGTCTTAGAAACTAATAGCTTTGGTACTACCATTTAAAACGACAAGCTTTAGGAAAATCAACCGCTATGTTAAGTGCCATCCACCCAACACAGCCAAACGTAAGATTTCCAATCCAGATTGTCTCTTTCTTTGAGCTGCAAAAGCTTTTATTTGTCGCTTTAGTACAAGAAAGAAGAAATAAATTCTAGGACCAGGGAAGGGGTTAAGCTAGAAGTCTTGTTCCTTTTTACTTGCAATACTCTTCAGTACTGAATGGGCTCTTCGCAGCTAAAGATGGTGGATGGTACATAATAACACTGGCTCAGTGGAGGGTGAGCAATACGCTGGAAACGTTCGAAACTAAAATTCAGTCTTGACTTTCCCTTGTTTCAAATGTCCGAGAGCTGAAATTGCCCTGCGGGATTATTGTACCTTGTGACCGTTGGCTAAAAAATGCATTATGGCGAGTCTCTTTCTTTCCTTTAGGCAACATTTTAACGTGTCGCTGTATGGAATCTATGGAACGGGGAAACACTGCCATAAACAAATGAAGTATCAACTTAACAAAGTAAACACAATTTTATTTATTAACTACATGCACAGATTTTTTTATTTATTGACTACGGGCTCCATTTTTTAATGCTGTTGGTTGTTTGATTGACAGATCTCATGCAAAGGCATTTGGTATCGGTATCCTATCAGAGAGGTTTGTTGTTCCTATATATATTTGACGCAAAGTTCTGCATCCTAGAGACTATACAGGTCCTTTACTGCTGGTAGATATATACATCGACTCAGCTGTTGTGTGGCTTATAGATATATGCAGCACTCTTTCGCTGTTCTATTCTGCTAAGCTTCTTGACTACTGGCGAGTGGTTGGCAGATACATGCAGGTTATAAGTTGTCGCTTACTCGAGTTATTTGGGTTAGAATCATGCAGTAAATCCACTGTTGCGTGGTCAGTATATAGATAGTATATAAATATATAGATGTTGAGTGGTTGGTAGATAGATGCAGCTCACTCACTACTCTTCCCTTCTAAGGCTCAAGGACTGCTTTTGACAGGCGGGTCATTAATTGTCACATAAATGTGCTCCTCGGGCTTCATGTCGGATGCATTACTTGGTAAATTAGTACCATTATCACACTTCATTTCAATGGCTTGCTCTCCAGAACCGTTGTAGGCATCGTTGCTGTAATAATTGGCGGTCGTCTTTTCCGAGTGGTTATTGAATCTGAGGGAAAAGTATGTATTAACATTAAAAGAAGTATTTAATGTTTCTGACCTTAGTGATCAAATGTAAGGTGCGAAAATAACCCCTCCCCCGCCCCCTTCACTGTCAGACGCGTTTTCACTCTAAATTTAGAATTTTGTACCCTTTTTAGTATGGGCACGGTAAATAGTACTTTAGTCGCTAAATTAAAGTCAGTTCTATCGTTGTTTTGACTGCACCAAATTCGCCTTGGTTCGGTTTACAGAAAATTTTAATAGTCCGAATGGTGTTCTCAGTTCATCATCGTTCTGCACTGTTTAATGTTCAGCCCAATTCAGGATCACTGCGACCCAAAACCAAAGCTTTATAAACGCTCAATTAAAAAGAAAGAAGTGGCTAGCTTAGCCGTTGTATGTAGTCTTGTGCACATCCTTATTTTTGATTGGAGATTGTAGTCGCTACGACGATTGTGGGGCAATTGAGTTAGTATGTACATCACTAGTATTCTTTTCTTTTCTTTCCTTATGCTGTTTGGTAAAATCTGCATCTAGCCAAAAGGTTTAATTCCGCCAGAGTTCATTCCTATAGTGTCTACCCAGTGAAGCAACGTAATGACCTCACCCATGCTCGAGGCCACAGTTCAGCGCAACTAACCGTTAAATCACCGGACGTCCAACCTCGTGGCGTCAGATTAGTAAAAAACAGTAAAAAATAGTGAAAATTAAAATAAATAGTGTAGTTGTTGATGGGTACAGCTCGCGTTGGCTTGGTCTCTCTTACCTTTCACGCCTTTTGTAAGCGAACATAAGAGCAACGACAACAACCAAAAAGGAAACAGCAGCACCAATAGCTCCCAAAATAACAATCGTGAATGCTGCTTTTGATTTGTCATCATTTTCTTCTGCAGTTATGTCCCTGTTGGTGGATAAAGGCTGGACGCTTAAGATGGTACCGCCCATCGATGTTCCGATTCTCGACATATCACTCTCCACGATGGCTGTAAGGGCGTCTTTGTTAACGATATTATCCGAGGATCCTTGGGGAAGTTGTAAATAAAAAGCTAACAAGGTTATTGAAGGATCATCAGACGACTGCTTTGGATAACCTGGGAGAATTTGAACCATATCGCTTGTAAACACCATGTTGTTAGACGACCGCTTTCGACGAGAACTGTAAAAGGGAGAAATGACAAATTAATTAATAGTTAAAGGGACACTGCCACCAGTTTTTAGGATAAGCCTGAAAAGCCAAAATAAATTCCAATTAGAGGAAACCCCAAAATACAGGTTCCGTTTCGCTAAAAACTACCCAACCAGTCCTCTGAGACTATAGTTAAGTATGTTTGGCTGCGGATAACCAGGCTGCTAATGGCTGCAACTTAAAAACATCAGGCAGATTTTTTCAAGTTTTTCCTTTGTCTCGTGGAAAAATCACCCGTAACTGATTATGGTTTGTTCTTCCTTTGAGAAAATCCATAGTTTCCTTCTCTTGACTTCCTGAGAGTATTCTGTGTACGTGAAAAAGCATTTCATTTCATCTTAATAGCACATTTTCCCCAAAAAACGCAAAAACTCCCCCTGGCGAAACATTTAGTCACATGGATAATTATTTAGACAATATTGTCTCCTAAAAAAATAAAATTACATTAGCCTGGTACCAACATAATCTCGAGTTGTAGAGGGTTACAAGCTATACATTTGACTCAAGACTGAGTGACAGCGTGCAAGTTTTGCTGCCCTTTTCTTCACAGTGTGTTTAAAACATAGACTTGCAGTTTATTTATGACTTTTTTAATTGATTTTATACCTGGTGGACGTGTATTGGCATCGGGGTCCTTGAAGAGTACAGTAAACCGTAGCCGCCCTGGCAACTTCCCTTTTAAAGTTATTTTTCAAATGTTTGGTCCACTAGTGAAACAAGTGACAAATAAATACGAGAAAAAGCATCATATCAAGATAATTATATTGGCAAATATAGAAATGCAGCGATTTCAACTTTTTAGTTTTGTTATTGTTCAAATGATCGTGTTAAGAAATATATAGTTATAGAACTTGTTTTACCAAGAAGCAAAACCATCTGAGAGGTATTATTGGGAAGAGTTCTAAAGACAATTGCTCCATCAAAATGTATTTTCAGAATTAAGTATAAAACAAGTTTAAGCATAGGCCAACTTATTGTCTGTGTAGGCGACGCAAAATTATGTACTTTCCCTTGACGAGGTAATAATTCAGGTAAGGTATTTTGTTAAGTCGCCCCAATAGATATCGCCCAGAGATATTTCGTATTAACCTTATTGACATGGGGCTTTCTCTGTTCTTCTCATACCCTGTATAAGGATCGGGGAACTGTGTCTTCCCATCTCGAACTCTAGGAGCATTCAAACTGCGACAACGAAAATTGAAGGTGTGTGGCGTTGAAGACTTTCGCTGTAGCATTAGTCAAGTATCATCTACCATTCGTTAAGTATAACATTTTTTCCGAAATTTAAAAAACAACAACAACAACAACAGCAACAACAGTGATGTACCAGTATGATATCTAGATTTCGAACTTCCAACAAGACTGATTCTTGCATTTCCTTTATTATTGGTGTCGAAGTAGTAGGAGCGGATTTGGAAGTGCCTAAAGCAGAAAATAACGAGATCAGAAAACAAAACTACTGTAAAAATACTTAAAATATTAGCATCGATGATATACATTACTAAAATGAAAAAGGTATTTCGCCCTTCCTGCGCTCTAATTAAAAGAAGGTTTTCATAAAACATTTCTCCAAACTAGTTGTTGTGAAACTTGAAGCTGTGGATTGAGCTAACGCATTTATCTTCAAAACGTACATTTGCTAACCTTGGAATACTTTTAAGCATGAGGCACTTAAAAAAGTGCCTCATGCTTCTCCATATCTATCAAGTGCGGTTAGAAGGCTAAGTAGTTTTTAGACTACTTTATAAAAAAATAAAAATAAAAATAAAATGGTGTAGTGTTGAACATAGAGCCCGCCATTCAGGATCCACCATATACCGTTCAATTAAGAACCGAATGACCGACAGATTGGATGCAGTTGAAACATTCACAATTATTCATTCACAATTATTCACGCTTTTATCTGAGGAAAATACACATTAATATATCTTAACCAAACAAAGATCTCCTCAGTGGAGGATGAAATGGCAGATCAATTTATTTCTCTCAAACCAGGAGCTGTGCGATAATACAAGGCATATCTCCTCGAGTGAAAAAAAAAAATTTTGCCATAAAAGATGTGAATCAACAATGAGGCCAGATTATTCGAATTGTTGCGACAACTAAAGGGAAGCGGCTGGCCTTACCAGAATGCGCCGGTGGCGCTTAATACAAACTTAAAATGTCATAAATAAAAGAAGCGCGTGTATCAGGCATTGGGTTATAGGTTTTAAAACAGAGAAGATTGAGAACGAACAATACCTGGTGAACTCGATAAAGGTGAGGAAGGCTCGGGGGTGAAAGAGCTACTTGAAAGGGATTGCTGTGAAGACATCGACGGCTTAACAGTGGACGGATTAAATGTGGATGGCCCAGGCGACAATGAAGGACTGACTGTAACAGTCTCAAGCGTCATTGGACTCGAGGGCGTCTCAAACGTCATTGGAAATGAAGGTAATGAAGGAGTTGTTGCTATGGGAGACGCTGGAGTTGTAGTATGCCCCTGGCAACCGCCACTTCTAATTAAGACATCGTCGATGGCTAAGTCACCTCGATAAGAAGGTCCTCTTATTCCTTCAAATGTCACCTAGATGGATTCCATATAAATGAAAAATTAATACTCTACCCGTGATCGTAATAGAGGGATGATAGAAGTAATGTTCGTAAACTATGGGCAAAGGCTAAGTCGAGTTAAGTAAAAACCAAGAGAAAAAGTAACAAAACAACAAATGAACTGTTTAAGCATGTTTAACGAACAAACGAGAAGGAACATTGTTGACTCTCAGCTATATCGTGAATCAAATATCCTCTTTTTGTTTTGGTTGGTTAAGGTTTTGATTCATTCCAGAATGACTGACTGTCTGTCTGTCTGTCTGTCTGTCTGTCAAATTGGTTTGGCGCCCGTCAGTCTATGTCACCTGAATAAAAACACAAAAAAGTTATTGATCAGCTATCAATGATGAATATTGCACTGCGTTGCACTTACGCAAACCCTTTTGAAGCAAAGCCATTTCACAGGAAAATTATGCATGTGAAGAAAAACTTACAATGTCAGTCAAATGAATAGCTATCTCCGCCTTCATCCAGGTGTTGTTATGGTTTCCTGAAGTGTTGAATACTACTGAATTTCCACTGAAGACAGTGAGTGTTCCCATTGTGCTTCCATACATGTTGTAATAGAACGTGAGACAAGACAGCTCTCCATTTCCAGATACAGAGAACTCAAGCTTTGCGTTATCACCGGCGACTCGTGGAGAAGACGTCTCGATGTACATATAGTATCCTACAAACGCAAGAAATAATTAACTACCATTTCACAAATAATTTGTTTATTTTCTCATATTACTCTATTTGTTCTCAATTCGATGTTACATTGAAAGCATTAAAAATCAGTAAAAATAATTAAAACAAAAAAAAAAAAAAAAAAAAAAAACGAAACGACCATCAACGGAAGTAGGTGATATTTCCCATACCTGATCCGCTGGTATGATCAGCATCTGGACCAGTACTGGGAGATTTTGTTGATCCTGTATGACGTCTCCAGTCAAAGACATCTGAAGTAGACTGTCGCCAGCCATCACAAAGGTGGCGGTCAAAGTCGCAAGATGTGCTAGCTAAAGTGCAAGTAAAAAACCTGTCATGTTGCTCATTTGTCTACGCAAAAGCTCCAAACTGATCATATAATTACTCATTCTACATCAATTATCAATAACATGCAATTTTATGAACTCATTGACACCTGGATACCTAACATGTTCATTTCATAAGAACTCTGTGTCTAAGCTAGTTTTTAATATCATAGATTTTCTTTCAACCATTCATCTAGTGGAGGATGTAGAAGCAGTTCTCTAACACAAACATGGTTCATAAGTGAACTGTTGCGGTCACCGGTTCAAATAAATAAAAATAAATAAATAAAATTAACGAAAAATGAATGAAAATTAAGATTTTCAAACGTCAACAAAATTACATTTACGTTCGAAAGCTTGGTCACAAGCTGAGAGAAAAAGCTAAAAGCACTTTATGCGGCAAGTGAAAGTAACATTGCCGGTGCTGTCTTACCCTGACAGCTTCCACTGGTGATCGAGACGTCGTCGATTGCTGTGTCCCCTTCAAAGGCATCTATTATTCCTTCAAATGTCACCTAGAAAACAAAATGTATAGTCAGTCATTAAATAAGGCTTTCGATAATGTCTAGAATTCTTGTAACTATAAATCACTGCTGTGTGCTTTGCACTCTCCTCTCCTCTCCTCTCCTCTCCTCTCCTCTCCTCTCCTCTCCTCTCCTCTCCTCTCCTCTCCTCTCCTCTCCTCTCCTCTCCTCTCCTCTCCTCTCCTCTCCTCTCCTCTCCTCTCCTCTCCTCTCCTCTCCTCTCCTCTCCTCTCCTCTCCTCTCCTCTCCTGTCCTCTCCTCTCCTCTCCTGTCCTCTCCTCTCCTCTCCTCTCCTCTCCTCTCCTCTCCTCTCCTCTCCTCTCCTCTCCTCTCCTCTCCTCTCCTCTCCTCTCCTCTCCTCTCCTCTCCTCTCCTCTCCTCTCCTCTCCTCTCCTCTCCTCTCCTCTCCTCTCCTGTCCTCTCCTCTCCTCTCCTGTCCTCTCCTCTCCTCTCCTCTCCTCTCCTCTCCTCTCCTCTCCTCTCCTCTCCTCTCCTCTCCTCTCCTCTCCTCTCCTCTCCTCTCCTCTCCTCTCCTCTCCTCTCCTCTCCTCTCCTCTCCTCTCCTCTCCTCTCCTCTCCTCTCCTCTTCTCTCCTCTCCTCTCCTCTCCCCTGTCCTGTCCTGTCATATCCTATCTATCATATCCTCTTCTGATTACCTATTACCATAGGTGATCAGTTATCATTAAAACTTACAGTCCTTTGCAAATAAATATTTCTTCTTGCTTCTATCCAGTATTGACCATTTTTTCCTTTTTCGTTGAATACCAAGACATTTCCGCTGAAGACATTGAGTGTTCCCGTAGTTCCTCCATACATGTGATAATAGAATGTTAGACAAGACAGTTGTCCATTTCCAGCTACAGAAAGCTCAAGAATTGCTTTATCACCTTCGACTCGGGGAATGGACGACTCCACGTACATATAGGATCCTGACAATAAAGAACAACACTACTTCACCTTCCCAAAGCAGAGCAAATATTTATTTATTTATAACAAAAAAAACTAACTAACTAACTAACAAGCAAACAAAACAAATCGAAAACACACAAACAACGAAGCAACCGAACAAAAAGCAATGAAGCGGATCGGGTGCTATTTCTCTTACCTGACCCACTTGTATGATCGTATTCCGGACCTGTAAAGAGACTTAATGTTGCCCCTGCATGAAGTGTCCAGTTAAAGTCACCTGCGCTAGACTGTCGCCAGCCATCACAAAGTCCGTTGTCAAAGTCGCATGATGTAATAACTAAAAAGGAAGCAAACAACCAAAAGAGACAGTCATCTTTCTTGTTTATGAACTAAGGTAATGTGTGTGAAACATGTTGCACGTACCCTTTAAGATGTTGATGAAATTATTTAAACGCTACGAAAATCATTTCATTAATATTAAACAATTATTCACTGAAGTGGAGGTAAATACCAACCACTTTCACCGACACTGAAGTGAATGATTGTTTTAGTATATACCACACAACTTGAATAACTAGCTGACCAAAACATTACTTTCGGTACCCAAAGCCACGCGCGAAGCCATTTTGTTTCTCTTCCACTGCTCGGAGGTGAATAGTATTTTGCTAATCACCTCCGAGTCAACCAATCAGCGCGCGCGGAAAGCACTTTTCACTTGCGTGGTATATACTAATACAATATATTGCTACATGCTGAAAAACGCATGTAATGGAGTAAAAAATTACTAAATAACTATGGGGTAATTGGGGAAAAGTCTAGGGTTCAATCTTCAAAAATTACAGAATCGAGCGGCAGGGCGGTCTGTCTGTCTGTCTGTCTGTCTGTCTGTCTGTCTGTCAATCAATCAATCATCATCATCATCATTATCATCATCACCATCGTCAACATCACCGTCATCGTCATCGTCATCGTCATCGTAATCATCATTATAATTTCAAATACTTTAGAAAAACGTGTTTCCATTCAGTATCGTGATTCTCTTATAGTTTTGCTCAAAGAGAGACGTCCATATTTCGTGGTGTTGTCGTCTCACTTTTCAATACTTTTATGACTAAGTGAAGCTGCTAACACGCGAAGTCAACATCAACGCCAGAGCGACATGCATACGTAACAGGGCGTGAAAATCGCAACGTGTACATACACAAGAAAAAAAGCAGGAATATCTTGCAGTGTTACCTCCCATTGTAACAAAATAAATGTTATATTTTGTCCGGCGGCGAGAAACAAACAGTTATACGCACGCTCTGCTAACTGTGAGCTCAACAATTAAAGCGTTTGGGAAAGAGAAGTCATCGCGTCATCATAGGCCGCTGCAACCTGGCAACATGTCCTTTCATGGGTCCTGATTCCGTATATCAGATGTGCCGGCCGTGAGCGAGCATATATAATCTGCATTATTAATTCTTAAGTATTGTTCTCGAATACGGATTCTCGAACATAATCCTTTGAACGCTTTTCTTGGAAATCAGTAGCAGGCGGTTTTAAGGGCCTGTCAGAGCGACATGCATACGTTGTAATGAAACAAATAACAACGTGCACAATACACAAGAAAATAGAAGAGAAATACGTTGCAGTGATATCCCATTGTAACAAAATAAATGTCAATTATTTTGCACGGCGGAGAGAAGCACGTAAATACTCGATCCTAAGTGTGAGTTCACCAATTTAAGCATTGGGAAAAAAGCCATTGTTTAATTATAGCTAACATGTCCTCTTGAGCATCAGCGTCCTTAATAGCTGATGTCCCGTGAACGAGCACGCTGTGGAGTATATATTCTTAAGTGTTATTCTTGCATATGCACTCTCGGGTTCAATTCCCTGATCGCTTTTTGGTATTAACAGCTGATTTTTAGGGAAAACTGATGAAAAGAAACCTGTTTACCTTGTGTAGCCATGACATAATGCTTTTCATTGAACATTAAAATGTACATCAATGACAGCACAATCATGTAACTTCTACACGTTTGCCCTGCAGTCATCTTTTCTGTGAATGAGCCTGCGGAAGAAAGAGAAAATAAGAGACGTGATTTCTACCAAGACTTTTTCTTTCCTTTTATAGTAACAGATATGAATCTAAATTGATTTTGTTAAGCATATACATGCGAAAATAATCGTAATCAGTCGACGTTTAGGCATCATCTTGACGCCATTCTCAGGGCTAAAACAAAATTATAAAGCGATGTCGTTGAAGAGTTTCTAAATTTGCATTTGAATACTTTTGCACGGACAGAGTCCGTTTGCACTTTAAGAAATGATCGCAGCTTGCGGATGAAAAGCATCTTTTTGATTAGGCAATCCATTTTGTTCTTACACTTTGCACTTTGCAACCATGTGAAATTGATTTAACAGAGACGCACGCAGTGGAACATTGTGATCGTCCACGCAGTGCTTGTAAATGAAGGGCGATTTCTGTGAATCTAATGGATCTAATGGAGATTTAGATGGTGTAATTTTGGCACATGCGACTTTCATAGACCGCCTTTGTTGCGCGCTCTCAATAAGCGAAAATCCCATGCAACTTTAGAGCATAGGATCGCCGAGGCTACGATTTTCGTAAGGTTTCATAACACGTTTCAAACGCCTACGACATTTTTCGTGTCGTATGTAAACCTGCAGAACTTTGCTTTTAAGAGCAAACTCTATGAGATGTGCGCTATTTATGATATCACTATAATAAGACACGAATTTAAAATTTATATGCCTTTAATTTTATAATCAGACTAGAACTGAGATAACATGATGCACTGCAGAACTGGAATATCCGATTTCTGGCATGCATGCGTGACATGCAACGGCAATAAACGATTGCTGGTCGTTCTACCTTTAGATTATAGCAATCCCTTTTGACCATTTTAACGAATATACGAAACCCGAGTAAAAACGGTGATACGATAGCTACGTGCATGTTTCTGATTTTCTTGCCTCCGTCTCTCAGGGCTTGAAGTAGTGGGCAACACGGGGTCTGACTAATTTGGTTTTCATCAGCAGTTCCGCTGGTGGGACTCTTGTTGATGAGTGTGGCGTTATTCGGGGCTTGAGCTTGAGCAGAAAATGTCACAATGCTACATGTTTCCCAGTTCTATTTTCTCTTTACCATCCTTAAAGACTCTAGCCGCTCATGGAAGTTATTTCAAACTTTAATTTTAACGACTCTTTTACGTTTGCCACACTTCTTTTCTGTCAGCCCCTGAGGAAGGTCTCTATTGCAAACCAAAACATCAAGCAATTTTGTTTAATATATTTAAGTTTTTTTTTTTTTATTTCCCAAGTTGCTTATTTTTGGTCGCCAAGCCGCTTGGATTAGTCTGCCGTAAATGCATATCATTTTAGATATTTTATTGATCCAGGTTCGTCGGTTCGTCGCTTAGTGGTCTTGTAGATTTTATTAGACAGGAACAGACCATAGCATCTTGAGGAGGAAAGTTGACTCAGTGCATTGGCCTTGCCTTTTCTTGTCCTTACTGTATAGAAAATCTTGTACTCTTACGCTGCGAGGCAAGAGCTCAAAGGTAAACTCTTGGGGCAGCAGCATCCCCTTCTTGTCATTGAAGAGCCCCTCCAGCGGCCTGGGATCTGTCTGTGTGGTGACTTTCTGTCCGTACAACAACTGATAAATCGTCTTTAAACGAAGATAATGGCCAAAGCCTCTTTTTCAACAGCGGATCAGTAACCACACTCAGCGCTATTCAGTGATTTTGAAATACATCCGATTGGGCCCTCCATTTCATCAGCCATGGTTTCCAATGCCTAGGATACCGATCGGGCTTTAATATATTTCGTTTCGATATCTTGATCAACATAGATCGCCTCCTTTACACAACTATCTTCGTGCCCAAATCTTAAGCAAATATACCATGGGATATTTTGCTTGGTTGAAAGATTTTGTTTCAGTCGATCGGAATTACTTCGAACCTGACCCGACACGCTCCCTTTGGCAACGAGGGCTTGCAATTTTTGCTGCTGGTTTCATAATTTTACTGAAACGCTCCCGACATTTAATTTGAATCGCGTTTGTTTGATGAACATGTTTAAACCCGCTTTTGATTTCTGGAGTGGGCCCAATGCGACACGTATTTTATGATATTAATGTCGTCTTCTTTCCGTTGTATTTTTCATTCTACAAATTTCAACAACCAGTTTGAACGATTTCGTGCGATAGCTTGAAAGATGATACATGGCATAGACGTCGTCTTAATCTGCGCTTCCTTCGACAACTTGGCATTCTTTGTTTATCTTCCGGCAGGAGTCTACATCGGTGTTGCTTCTTTCCTTCACATTTCTTCTTCGTCGACCTTGCTGGCATTGTTGTCATTGGTGTGCGTCTTCTTTCCCAAGTCGATTCGATTCTTCGAAGCAATTTCAGTTGCTCAGAGACGATTTCCAGCGCTTCTTCGAATTTGTCAGCAGTCGGCGTTGAATGCGATAGTCGCTGATTCGACAGGCGAGTCTACTCCAAAGCGTGTCCTCCAATATTTTCCGGACTACCTGCGAGCTTTTTCTAAGGCAAAGGCATGAAATTACCATCTCCACATTTTCCAGATGTTACGATTATTTTCGGAGTTTTCCGAAGATGTTCCGACGCCTTTCTAGCATTGCCGAAGAGTAGCGAAGATGATCTCACGAGTTTCAAACGTTTTGCCGAAGTGTGTAAAATTGAGTCACACATGAATAATGATGCTCTGGACTATTTTTTCGCCGAAATTGAATTGAATACAATACGTAATATTTTATTTATCCGCTTGAAGATTAGAAAATTCGAAAAGTATAGCCAAGAACAACAGGCCCCTGGTGTTTTTTTTTTTTCGGATGACCTTCTAAAGAAGCCAGTAAGGCTCAATCTCCTGTGGTGGACTGATACTCGTGGGGAAATAGCGTTGAATGCAATTTCAAAATAAATCTACCGTTTCTCGACAGAAAGATACGAGCCGATATTTCGGCCGAAATTTCTCTTCTAAATAGAGATAGATAGTTGGATAAACTTTATTGTGTCAGGGCCACGTAGCCTGTTTACATCGCTCTTTTTTTTTTCTTTTGCCATCCCGAAATAAATACATATCAATAGTGCAGACAAAGGGATTCGATCTGTTTTTAGAAGGCTAAGATACATATCAAAGACAATTGAAAAGGAAAAGATACAGACAGCTCGCATGTTGAATTACATAATATTTGTTCATATATCTCAAGTGTGACAAAGAAATGAATAATCCTTCAAAGTGCGCTTAAGGAAAAAAAATAAAGCTTCAGTAAACACAACTATAAAGCCTGCATTAACGCGCTGGACAATTTCTTGCAAATTTTTTTGCTATGGCGAAGCGCTGCAGGACGTTCAGCTATACGCGTTTAATAAACTCCCAGGAGGTCTGGTTGAGCTGATGGCTCGACATTTTTAAATTATGATTCTTGTGAAAGTGAGAAATTATCATCGCAGGGAATTTCCAATTTAAGCAACTGGAATAAAGAAGCCTGAAAAAAAAAAATGTAACGAAAAAGAAAATGCGCAATAAGTCTGGATCGAAAAATGATTTTGAGTATATTTTTTTTCTGCTTCGGAAAGGCTTGTCCACTAAATATATCTCAATTTAAAAAAAAAAAAGGAAAACTTGACCTCCGAACCGATTTCGCAATCGCCACAGGATAGCTCTGGCGTTTCTTCTTGCGTGATTCATTTGCTAAATGCGCACGAGTCTTGCCGCGTATTGAGTCCTCGATCCCTCTCCCCTAGCGCCATGCACACATTCTTTTTCTCGGCGTAGCCAATGTGGTAAATCGAGAAGATGTTTAAGTAACATACATTACGCAACAGGGATCTCCAATAACTGGCACGTGTACATGGCTGTGCACGTGACTAGATTATGTAATAATTCATGTAACATTTTGTCTTCACTGAGTAAATGTTCGCCGAAACATGCATATTTTGGTCAAACATAAAATAATATAAAAAATGACATTTTAACACATTTAAGTGCCGACTCTGCTCCAGCTCGCGACTTCCGTCTCTCTTAAGACATTCCCAGCTAATGGACATACTATATAAATTGCCCTTTTAGTAATCCGAAATGGTAAACTTCTTGGACTTTTCCTTCAACAGATTAGCCGACAGTTTTCTATTTCAACGTCATTTGTCGACAGTTTTTTGATTTGGGAACAATTGTTTCTCAGGTTTCAGGCGTTTAATTTGATCGATAAAATGTCATAGAACTCGACCAATTTTTCGGACAAAAAGTTAACGTCTCAACATCGTAGAGTTATTCTGCCGTAGCCGCGAAACAAAGTGCAAGGAGAAATACCACAAGAAAATAAGTGAAAAATGTAAAATGCTGTTAAAATCTTATAAATGTAAACACCCGACTAAAGAAAAACTAAGCAGCTTTGTTTGAAATTCCTACCTTGAAGGTTGTGGTGTCTCCTTTAACTTTTTTGATAAAATACTCTTTAACCTGAATGTTCCAAGTTTGGCGTAGAAAATGATGCCCTCATTAGTAACCCTTGGTTTAAATAGCAAAATCATCAGACATTAATTGCTATCCACCCCACAGAGATAGATGCTTTCATTAAATAAGGCAATTTATCCATTATATAGATGGAAAAATGGAAGTCTCTTAGGAAAGAATATATTATAAATTGAAATACGAAGAACACCTTTCGGGTTTTTAAAAAAAATGTAAAATCAAGACAATTTATATTCCTATATTTAGCTTCAGCAATAAGACAGACTTGATAGTTATTTTTATATTGAAGTTCCTAAAAAGCGGCCCATACAAAGTCTTGTATTCCCCTTCGTGCAAATTCTCACGTTTTCAAACACTGTTACGCAATATGGTCTTTTGATACTCACAACTTGAGCTCAGACCACATGTGGGTGCCACCGGGTTTTTTAAAAATAGAAAATTATAAAATGAACTTGATTCACAGTTCTTTGATTTTAAAAAATATATTTCAGATAAAATGCTATAAAACCTTTTTTCGATTTTTTTTTTCTAATGCCAGATTGATTGCTATCTTTTTCTGATTTTTCTTTTACGATAATTGTGTTCTTTTAGCATAGGGAATTATGTTGCCTTTTTTCAAAAGGTGAACTTGAAACAAAGCAAGTACCCTAATCTGTCTACCGACAGGCAGCCCAAGGCTAAGTTGCGGTGTATGTAATCCAAGTTAAAAAAAAAAAAAATGGACAAAAAATAATTAAAAAAATGTTGCGATGCACTTGAGCCAGCGAGGATCATATTACGTAATATAAAAGCGCTGAACATGTAAGAGATTGTATGGGAATATTTTCGATATGTTTTTGGAACAATTCTCAATTCTCCCTGCGTCTGTACTCAAACTTTTGTAATTTACAAACTTTGGTGACTTGAAGCGATTTTAGCGAGTTATCGCTTTCTAAAAGCTTTCCACACCAAAGTTATTACAAAGCTGCAATTCCCTTAAATTGCCTCAAGTTTGCAAAGCGAGCTCACAGACAGCAGAAAATACAACATGGAAACAAGCTAATGCTTTTCCGTTGAGGATTTTTGGATTTTCCTGTTTCCTGAGATATATTGTAGATACTCCCGTACAAACTCTTAAGTTTCACCCCTATTATGTAATGATTTAAATATAACCTACGCTGGTTCACGACATATCCTTTGACTGCCCGTCGGCAGACAAATGAATTATAGCACGGCAACTCTTCTGTTTATAATAGTTTAACAATAAATGGTTCGTGTTATGTAACCTTACGCTTTTATAACTCTTCATGGGGTGGATAACAATTATGTAACAGATATTACTTCCTTTAACTAGATACTTTTCATTAAACGTCTTTAGTTGTTGAGGCAGGCTGAGACAACCAGGTATTGATAACTTTTAAAAACTAATTTCTATTTTTAAATTTAGATTCAGAAATAGACGAATTTTGAAAGATATTTTTATATTGAAGTCCCTAAAAAGCGGCCCATACAAACTCTCGTATTTCCCTACAAACTCTCACGTTTTCAAACGCCATTACGCAATATAGTCTTTGCATAATCACAACTTGAACTTGGCCTGCCTGTGATCTGCCATCGGTTTTTGAAAAAAAAGAAAAGACTAAGTTAAAAATTGAACTCGATTTGCAGTTCTTTGATTTCGAGAAATAATTCCAGATAAAAATACTGAAAAACGTTGTTTTTTTTAGTTTTTAGAAAAGGAAACTATTTTGCTTTTATTCAAAAAGGTGAACCTTAAACAAAGCAGTACTCTAATTCGTTTGTCTGCCGACAGGCAGCCCAAGATTAAGTTGCGGAGCACGTGGACCAGCGGGGATCATATTATAACGTTGCAGCGGCACGTGACAATATAGGAAATTGCAAGGGAATATTCGCGGGATAATTAACGATATATTTTAGGAAAAATTCTTAATTCTCCCTTAAGGACGGTGCCTACTTTTGTTACTGCGCACATCTTCTGCGCATCACGCAAGGTATCGATCGCACTAGACGCGCGCGCTAAGGGAATTTGCTCGCTCAAAATGACGAATTCAACATCGCGACCAAGCGCGCGACTAAAATGCAAGAAAATTTCGGTTTCAACGAAATCCAGTTAATGGACATGCTAAACCAGGAACAGCGAAAGAGTAACATAACAGTAAGCCCTAAACGCTTATCGATAAAAATGGCTCACATTTAACAGTCTGAAACAAATCGCTAATCGCTCAAACGTAATCAGCAAACTGCTAACTACATATGGCGTAGTGCACGCGTGAAAAATTGCGCGAGAAGCAAATATTTAACTCTCTAGGGAGGGGATAAAGCGACTCCATACAACTCGTATAACTTTTAAAAATGCGTGATGACCCATACTTTTTATTTTATAAAATGGAAGTGGTAAGTCTATAGAACACATGATTAATTTTTCGTTCAGTGCAAAAATTGTTTAGGCTGTTTCACTGGCCTTGCAAGAGAGACCTGTTAGAGTCAAAAATGGCTCAAGTGCACTCGTTTTGCTAATAAAAACGTGGTTCACGCAGTTTCAAAGATAGTATTTGTTAGTTATTTTTAAGATCGTTATATTTAATGTTGATTTTGTTCATGAAAAACCAAATTCAAAGGTAATTTGTAAGGAAATTTTATTTCCTTTTACGTTTTTTGAAAATGCCACGTCGGCACTTTTTTCAAGATTTCAAACCTAATTATCTCGAAAATTTGCTTGCCTACCCCCAATTTTCTTTTTGGATTTTAATAGCCCTTGGTAACATTTACTTCCCTTGCATAGTCATTGGCCGGGCAAAAATACCTCGCTATTAGTAGGCACCGTCCTTAAATTACCTTAATGGCGTGTTTTGGCCGTTTGTGCAGAAACTTTGGTAATTTGAGGCGATTTTAGCGGATTATCGCTTGAGCTTTGTAGGCCTTCTAGGTTTCCACGGCAAACCTACAAAAAAGTCACAACTCGCTTAAAACGCAAAGTAAGCTCACAGACAGCACAGGAAATACATCACGGAAATAAGTTAAGTCGCGTTTTTCACGAACTCTTATGCTTCACCGCTATTATGTAATAATATTAAAGTACCGCTATTATGTAATAATATGAATGTGATCTTAGCTGGCTCACGACATAACCTTCGTATGCCCGTCGGCAGACAAATGAATTATAGCACGGCGAGTCTACAACCGTCAATTTATCAATAAATGGTTCGCGTTATATTTAACCTTTTAACTATTATATAACTCTTCATGGGGTAGATAACAATTATGTAACAGATATATTTAGAACACCGCCATTATGTAATAATATGAATATGAACTTTGCTGGCTCGCAAATTAACCTTCATTGAATCAGAGTCGAGTGGAGTCTTTTGTAGGTTTAACAATAGATAAAATAAATGGTTTGTAGTCTCTTGTATTATTTAACCGTACTCGTTTATAACTCTTCTTGTAGTGGGGAGATAACAATTATGCAACCGATGCTTTCATCACCTTGAAACTTCACATAGAACTTCTTTAATTTAGTGATTGAACCACTGTAAGACGACCAGGTTTTTTTGAAAAAATGTAAAAAGAGACAAATTTATATTACCATATTTTACTTCAAAAATAAAACAGATTATGCAATATGGTCTTTGCACACTCACAAACTGGAACTTGGAACGCTTGCGGTGTGCCATCGTTTTTTTGTTGTTTCTTTTTAAAGATAGAATATTATAAATTAAACTTGATTTGAAAGTCTCCGATTCCGAGAAATTATTCAAAATAAAAAAATGCTATTTTATATTATTATTATTATTTTTTAAAGTTGAGTGCTATATTTATCGGTGCGTGGAATTTTTCTTTTACCATAATTATCTTCTTTTAGCCTTGGTCATTATATTGCCTTTATTGAAAAAGGTGAACCTAAAACAAAGCAGAACTTTAACTCGCTTGTCTGACGTTAGGCAGCGCAATATTAAAAAAAAAAAAAACAATTGCGGAGCACGTGGGCCAGCGAGGATTATATTTTTTTTCGTAATAGCGGTCCGTAACAATATGAGAGATTTTATGGAAATATTTCCGATATAATTTCCATGTCTCCCTGAAATTACCTGAACGGCGTATTTCTCGCCGTCTGTACGTGATGTGATCTTTGGCAATTTGAGGCGGTTTGAGCGAGTTACCGCATTTTACTGACGTTTTCTTGGTTTCCTCACCAAACCTACAAAAAAGTCACAACTCGCTTAGAACACCTCAAATAAGCAATGTAAGCTAACGAACAGCAACATGAAATAAGCTAAGACTTTTCTTTTGTTGGGGAAGGGGAGGGGGAGGGGGTATTCCTGTTTCCTAAGACATATCGAGAATATTCCCAAACAAACTGTTATGTTTCACCGCTACTGTGTAATAATATGAATATGATCTATGCTAGCTCACGATTTCCCCCCCCCCCCCCCCCCCCACTTCCTGCCGGCAGACAAATGAATCAGAGAACGGCGATTCCACTGTTAGTTTAACAATAGATTAAATAAATTGCTCTTATCATTTAATCGTACGCTTTTATTATAACTCTTAATGGGATAGATAATAAATAAATGCAACAGATGCTTTCATGAACTTGATACTTTATAGAACTGATGTAGTTGTTAAGGCGTGGTATGACCGGGGTCTGTATGGGTATTTTCGGGATCCGGAATTTGACCAAAATACCGTGCGGGATTCGGGAAAGACGCAAAATATCTAGACGGGAATCAGGATTTGACTCCTCCCCAGGAATCGGGATTCACCAAATTTGGGCACGGGATGCCTGAGTTTTTGCTTGTCTCTTGGGAATTCGGGCAATCGTCATGACCCAAACTAACCTGCGATCAGGCTTTTTTTTTTCCTTGCAAAGACGAGGGAGGGAGGGCATGATTTCAGGTTAGAACGTTCTAGTGGCAAAAGCGAATCAACCAAGCGATCGCTAAGTGGTATCTCCTTTCAAATCAAACTATATATAGTGTGCCTGGTTAATAGTTATCTAATTGAAACTATCAAGTAATCGGCAGACGAACATAGGCAAAGAGTATTTTGTTTCAAACGGATGCCAGGAAAGTGCACGTGTCGCACGTGGTGTAATAGCATACCATGAGGTCATTACTCGATGCTCGATTGCTCGAGAAGCTCTTCGCATTTATTGTAATCTTGAGGGGATTTTTCAACAGTTTAATTGCTAGATATGGCAATTGAAAGTGACCAGATATGCTAATGATGCCAGCTCTCCTTCCTTGAATAAGGCAGTCAGTTTTGGTGTCGTTCTTTCGTGCGGCCACAGACGTGTCTTCTAGCGTCAAAAAACCGCGGCGATCAACAAAGAAAATTTCAATGTTCCGCTAAGCGACGAAAACAGAGAACTCTAAAAAGAGAGAGAGAGAGAGAACTCTACAGATTCCAGAAGCACTTAAAAACCTAATTCACTGGGTTGGAAGAAATCGCAAGGAGTAATGCGGCCTTGGCGAAAACCCCGAGGTCACGATTGCTAGAGAACAAACTGCAGACAGTGCATGCGGTTGAAGGAAGCCAACTACTAAAACTGGAAAAAGATATGAAGCCATCAACTATCTGCAAGCTTACTGACGGTATCATTGTCAAAGTATCTAGTCGAAAGGTGAAAACTAAAGACGCTCGAAGATCAAAGCCGAGTCCGTTTATGCGCATGCGCGGTCACGCATAACGTCCTTACAGTCACGCATAACATAATAACGTGACATCTCCTCTTCTTAAGACAGTTATCAGGAAAATAAGCAATATATAAGCTTGTGTTCACTACAAACAGTTCTCTTTCACTTAAACTACTATCCGGCTTGAAAATGTCTAAACAGTTTCAATAAGGCGCTCTGGTGCTCGTTGAACCCGGTGGCTCCTTCTGACAAGTTGGTCTGCTTGTGGAATAGCGGGCTCCGGGATATCGGCCTGTGGTTCTGCTACCTGTGTTTCGATACCCATGTCCGTGTTTGATGACGTAACGGGGATTGACGCATCGCTGGCTGGTTCTCATGCTTGGTTTGTGACAGGAGGTGCTTCCTCCTTAGTCGGCAGTAGATGGATACGATTTCGACGGATCTGGGTCCCATTCGGGGTTGCCACTATGTACGAACGGGGTGCCTGGTGTTGCTTGACAACCACCGCAGGTGTCCATTCCCGCCCCCGCCTCATTCTCACCGGTTCGCCTTCATGCAGTGTGGAAAGTGGTCGGGTCCCACGATCATAGAATGCTTCTGTGACTTTGCTGGCGCCACAACAATTTGTGACGAACCTGAGATGTAGACCTAGCCTGGGGTTCCAGGAGGCTCTTGAAGGTTGGTAACCTTGTTCGCAGCTTTCTGCTCATAAGTAATTCTGCTGGGGAGTCTTCCATGCCACTGATAGGGGTATTGCGGAACTCCAGCAAAGCGAGGAATGCGTCCTGCTTGGACTCATCAGCTTTCCTTAACAACTGCTTAACAGTCTGCACATTTCTTTCCACAAGTCCATTAGACTTTGGGTAGTGTGGACTCGAAGTGACCACTTCGATCTCCCAATCACTGGCAAAATTTTTAAATTTCAAGCTGTTGAAAGGCATGTTGTCTCCGGGATACCATGGCGGGCAAACATGTCTTTCATGGTCAAGATGACTGCTTCGCTATTCTTGCTGGTGAAGCGAGCTACTTCAGGATACTTTGAAAAATAGTCAACAACGAGCAGGTAATCTCTCCCTTTATAATAGAAAATATCTGCTGCGACGGTAGCCCAGGGTCTCTCAGGGACATGTTGTGGAATCAATTAGGGAAAGGCTCTCTCTGGTTGCTGCGTTGATACTGCTGACAAGTACTGCACTGAGATATCAACTCATCAATAGCACCGTTGATACCCGACCAAAACACAGCACTTCTGGCTCGTGCTCTGCACTTCTCTATTCCCAAATGAGCTGCATGAATGCGTTGTAGGATTTCGGGTCGCAGGCTTTGGGGAATAATTATGCGATCACCTTTAAACATCAACCCCTCATAACAGCTTATCTCATCTCTGTAATTCCAGTAAGGCCTAGTCTCCATGGGTGTTCGTTCTTTGGTTTGTGGCCAGCCATTCATGACAACTTTGTGCAGCTGCTGGAGTTCTGGGTCCCTCTTGGTCTCAGCTGTCAATTTGTGAAACATGGTCTCAGACAACTCTCCAGAGTCCAGGAGATGAATTTCGAACTCATCAGATTGGCCAGTATTTTCAATAGGTAAGTAAGCTCTGGAAAGTGCATCGGCTAGGACCAGATGCTTGCCCGGTAGATACTTGACCTTAACTGCATAAGGCTTTATCCTGAGAATCATCTTTTGCAGACGGAGGGGTGCTTGATGAATGGGTTTCTTCAAGATTGCTTCTAATGGTTTGTGGTCACTTTCAACTGTTATTTCATGTTGGCCGTACAAATAATCGTGAAAGCGTTCACAGCCAAAAACAATAGCCAACATCTCTTTTTCGATCTGTGCGTAATTCTGCTGGCTCAGAGTTAGGGCTTTTGAGGCATAAGCCACTGGGCGGTCGTTTTGCAGAATGACAGCACCCACACCTTTTGAACTTGCATCAACAGATAAAGTCACTGGTTCTTCCGGGTCGAAGAACTTAAGGACTGGAGCGGATGAGATTGCTGTCTTAAGGCTTGTAAACGCGTCATCTTCTGCTTGTCCCCAGGACCATTCAACATCCTTCTGGAGCAGCTGGCGCAGTGGAGCGCTTTTCTGAGACATGTTCGAAATGAACTTGGACAGGTAGGTTACAACACCCAAAAACCTCTGTAATTCTTCTCGATTGACTGGGACTGGCATTCCGTTGATTGCTTCAACTTTCTGGGGGTCTGGTTTGACACCATCTGCACTCAACACGTGGCCCACATAACGAACTTCAGATACACGAAAATGACATTTTTCTCTGTTTAACTTGAGGTTGCGCTCACGACAGCGGTCCAACACCTGCCTAAGCCTCGCATCATGCTGCTCGACATCCTCTCCCCACACAACCAAATCATCCACAATAACTTCAACGCCTTCTATGTCCTGGAACAAATGGGACATAACATTCTGAAACACTTCTGGGGCTGACGCGATTCCAAAAGGCAAACGCGTGTAGCTATATCGGCCAAATGGTGTATTGAAGGTAGCTAGCTTGCTACTGTCCTTGGCTAGTTTGACCTGACAAAAACCATGATTAGCATCAAGGACACTGAATACTTTTGCATTGGGCATTCTGCTAATGACATCTTCCACGGTCTGCATAGGAAAATGTTCGCGCATGACAGCACGATTGAGATCGCTGGGATCCATGCATACTCTGAGCTTGTTATTCTTCTTCTTTGCAACCACCAGACTGGTACCCAGGCAGTGGGCTCCGTACATTTTTTAATTACTCCCAGGTTTTCCATTCTATTAAGTTCCTCTTTAAGCGGCTCACGAAGGGCAACTGGAACCCTACGGGGAGGGTGGACAACAGGAGTGGCATTAGGATCAATTTGAATTTCATGCTGGACGCCTTTAATCTCACCAAGGCCTTCAAAGAAATCTGCATACTCGGTTTCCAGGCTCTCTTCTTCAAGGCTGTAAATTCTCTTTATCAGACCTAAATCAAGACAGAACTTCAATCCAAGAATGGATGGTATGTCTTGCTCAACGAGTATGAAGTCCATCACTGTAAACTTTCCTTTGTACTCGCAAGCTAGGCTGACTTTGCCTCTAAGATTAATTCTGCGTCCGTCATACACTTTCAGCTTCGCATTACACTGGCGGGACTGTTTGTTTTCCACTGGAATTCGATCAAACAACGACTGGGAAATGACATTGCAATCAGCCCCCGAGTCTATTTTGAAATTCATATTGGTATCAGCAATCTTAAGCGAGACGTGCCAATCATCTTGAGAAGGGTATTTACTGCTTGACTCCACTGAAAATGCAAGCAAATCGGCTTCATTATCACTGCCCTCCCATTCAGCCACGGCGTGCACAGTTTTCCCGCCAAAGTCCCGCATTCTCTTTCGGCAAACACTCGAGAAATGACCTTTTTTCTGGCTATAATCACACGTTTTTCCGAAAGCTGGGCAAGATCCCCACGAGTGAGAAGAACCACAAAAGGTGCACTTGACCTTTTTCGAGCCTGCTCCTGGTCTCGGTCGACGCGATGGATATTGCTTTTGTTTGTCACCACCCGTTGTTCCGCCCGCTCGAATTTCATTCACGGACGGATTTTCATCATTTTGCTCCTTTGTGCCCATCGCTTTGACCTGCTCCTTCGAAGCTTCGGATGCTCTTGCCATAGAAATCGCTTTTTCCAATGTAAGCTTATCCTCTCTCAATAGTCGTTCCTTCACTGATAGATCTCTTGTGCTGAACACGAACTTATCTCTCACCATGTCGTCCACTGCCGTGAACTCGCATGATTTCACCTTGTTTTTCAATCGTGTGACGAACTGGTCCACCGTTTCAGAGTCTTTCTGCGTTATCTGCCAAAATTGATATCTTTGGAAGACTACGTTCTTCCTGGGGTTGCAGTACCGCTCAAACTGCTCAAGAAACTTATTCAGCTTCTTCTCATCGCCTTCGGGAAACTGAAATGTGTTAAACACCTCGATGGCGTCCTCGCCGGCGAAGTTGAGTAAGATGGCTATCTTGACCGTATCATCTTTCTTTTCGCTTCCCGAAGCAGTTAAGTATATATCGTATTGTTGTTTAAATCGCCTCCAATTTTCGGAGTTGTTGCCGTCGAAACTCAACGCGCTGGGTTTGTGAAAACTATCCGTGTTTTGACTTCTGACACCATGTCAAAGTATCTAGTCGAAAGGTGAAAACTAAAGACGCTCGAAGATCAAAGCCGAGTCCGTTTATGCGCATGCGCGGTCACGCATAACATCCTTACAGTCACGCATAACATAATAACGTGACAATCATAGCCTGTGCCTCCGATACGATGAGTGAGGTTTGCACTATCAAGTTTTCTTCGAAAGGACATGTCTTGTGCGGATCAATAACGCCGTTGTTTCCGTATCCAGAGTGATGCAGGCACATTCAAAGCATGTACATGTGCCGCAGGAGTCATTATATCTTCCTTGCAGATACCAAGGGTTTATGGCAGTTCGGCATGGCACAAAAAACCTTGCAGAGAATTGTTGTTGCTCAGGGTGATCCCCCTCCCATTGTGCGCATACACTCAATCTCTTCACTCCAAGACGGAAGCATAGCCTTTACAGACCAAAACAGTAGGCAGCTTAAAATACAACAAAGTGAGGGTACCCTGAAAGTAACCGCTGGGACCGAGGAGGAGAGCAACAAAAATGGTTCTTCAAGTCATTCGCCTTTGGCCAAGTAATGGGTGTTTGCACAGAGGGAACTAGCATATTCGTATGGCCAAATCAGTACGATAAAACTAGTAACAAATGTCGAAGAACTGTCGAGATGAGTTCTTAACAACACGAGAATTGCACACTCAAGGAAGCACACCAGATGGTCGACATTCTCATAAAGTAACCTATATTAAGCACAACCAATGGTCCACAGGGAACCATTGCTGCGAAAGCATCTGTATCCCTCAGTCTGGTGGAGAAAGATCTAGAGAGGCTTGACAAAAACATTGACATATTGAATCTAGAGTTCTCCATTGAGCCATCTAGGTTTGACTGATAATTCAGGTTGAAAATGTGCACGCTATCAGACATTTCAAGCACCTGACTTGTACTCTGCTGAAATATGAAACGAGCCACAAATCGAGTCGTCGGGCTACCATGCTAACTGGTACTACTGTATCCGGTTCCCTAGGCAAATGTATCACTAAGGAATCCCAAATTAAGCGTCTTCTCGTATACGTGCAATGTCTAAGTATGATCAGGATTCCATTCGCAAGTGGGCCAGCGAGCATGGCAAAGCCGTCAGACAGCTCTCAGTTCGTCAGAACAACACCAAGCATGGGGCAGGAACTCTTCCTCTAAGCATGTATAGGAAACAGCTACCTGTTTGCGACCGTGTCACCGAAGAACCCAGTACAGCTGATGATATCGGTGACCAACTGTCAGAGTATGGTTCTGACTCTATCAACGATTAAGACAATGGCACCCACGAAGAAGACGATCTAGAGGCTGTTCCTGTAAACTTGCTATCAAGGACAGTGCGCACGCATACAGAACGACCTACTGATGTACGAAGAGCTGTTTCTTTTTTCTTGTAGGCTTACATCCCGCGTAATTAAAAATGTCAATCGAAAGGGCTAACCTGCATCTGATATTTATAAGCTTTTGCAGACATAATTCTTTTTTATGTATTTTGGGGTTAAGAAAACGGGATTCGGGGTGCGGGATGCGGGATTCTCGTGAAAAAAGAGCGGGAATGCGGTATCAGGCTCTGTAAGGCCCTGTAAGACGTCCAGGTTTCTAAACAATGTTTTGAAAAAGACGTTTTTTTTTCCCTATGTTTAAGTTCATAAATAAAACAGATTTGATAGCTATTTTTATACTGAGGTGCATAAAAGGCAGCCCATACAAACTCTTATACTCCCATTCAAACTTTCACATTTTCAAACACTATAACGTAATATGGTCTTTGCATACTCACAACTTGAGCTTGCACCGGTTGTTTTCTGCCATCGGGTTTTGAAACGAAGAATATTGCAAAATGAACTTGATTTACAGTTGTCTCGTTTGGAGAAATAATTTCAGATAAAAAATGCTAAGAAAATGCTTTTTTAGATTTTTGGTTGGTGCTATATTTTTCTCAGCGCGATTTTTTTTTCATTGTAATGATCTTCTTCTGAAATGTTCCCTTTATTCAAGAAAGTGAACTCTGACCAAAGCAGTACTCTAATTCTCTTGTCTGTGGACAGGCATCCCAAGGTTAAGATGCCGTGCACGTGGCACATCGACGATCATATTATGTAATAACGGTGGACCTGTATAAACAGATTGTATAGGAATATTCACGATATGGTTTAGGTACAATTTTCAGTTCTCCCTGAAATTCCCTAACTCGTTTATTTCTTTTTTTTCTTCTTTCCGTCTGTACGCAAACTTTGGTGATTCGAATTGGTTTTAGCGAGTTATCGCTTTCTAAGGTTTTTACACCAAAACTATGAGAGAGCAACAACTCGCATGAGACGCCTCAACAAAGTAAGCGCAGATACAGCAAGAAATATGTCGAGGAAATAACCTAAGATTTTTTATAGGATTTTAGGGTATTCTGGTTTCCCATGCAAACTCTTATGTTTCACTGCTATTATGTAACAATATGAATAAGTTTGCTGGCTTACGACTTCCCTTCAGCTGCCTGTCAGCAGACAAATGAATCAGACTACGGCGAGTCGTCTGTAGTTTTAACAATAGATGAAATAAATGGCTCGTGTTTTAAAAAGGTTTAAAATAGAATTGTTTTGATTTTGCCATCCCCAAAATAGCCCAGCTCCCCCGTTTGGGTCCAGATGGTCCAAAAAGAGAATAGACCACAGGTTGACACCAAACGCAGGTAGAAAGGAATTCATTTTAAAATTCATTAATTGCTAACTTCACACGAATTGTAAATGTGACAAACCAAAACAGTTTTATAGAACATACAAAATGTAAAACAGAATAAAACGCTGTCTGGTAAGAAATATTAAAAACTATGAGCTTTCCTCAGCCGGTCTGCTGACTTCAATCGATAAAAGTATGTTATAAAATAAAGCGTTAAAAAATTTAATATGACGAGCAATTCGCATAAATTAGAAAACTAAAAATATATTTATAAAGAATGATCGTAAGAATGTGAAAAGTGCTAAAATAAAAAATAAATGCTTGCTTAAAAAAATGTTGTATTGTTTCGGAAGAGGGCATGAACTGTTGTCGCCCTCAACCGTTTTCGCCGTGTGCCAAGATTCAAGCTTTTTGTCTGGTGCGTGTGTGGTGTTTCCTCTATCAATTGTCTTCTTAATGTGGTCACGAGTCCATGCAATTTTGGCAACATTGGAGCCTTCAGCGTATTGTTTTATGTTGCCGATATGTTCTTTTCTTTTGATTCTGAAAGATCTCTTCGTTTCGCCAATGTAGCTCCATGGAATTTGTTAAACAGCATTACAAAGATCACCATCCGGAGGTCGAAACTTTGGAACAGGAAACTCTAGTTGTAGTGCTTTTGTTGGGGTGTTGTGACTTGAATGTCGTGACTTTTGAGAATTCGATTGAGAGGCTCAGTGATGCCTTTGACATAGGAAGGGCCGCCTGGTTTTTTTTCTGTTCGTTGGATTAGCCCTTCTGAAAAAATAATTCCCATTAATTCCTCAGGTGTTGAGGTTGGTGGAGGCGACAATTCCTTTCTTATAATATCAGCAGTGATTTTTGATGGGTAGCCATTAGATTGTGACGCGGTTCAAATGCGGCCAAATTCGTGGGCTTTTCCATGTTTTCAGTTGGATAGATTCAAGGTTCCTCTTTCGAGACAAAACAACAATTCTGACTACACTAACACGAGACATTCAATGTGAAAGTTTATTGAGGATGCGTCAGTCATTCATCTGATGTAAAACATATCCTCATTACAATCTTGAACTTTGCAAAAAACGACTGTTGTTTTTAAGAATATAAAGGTGTGCTACGCCAGATACGAAAAACCACTAAAACCACCCTTAAGAAGTGGCCAAAAATATATGTGGAAACGTATTCCTCATCTTATGCAGCAGTATGAGATCCGAGGAAAGGGTACAGCTAAATAAACTAGAATAATTTAAAATAGACTATTCACAAAAGTTGTTCAAAAAACATGTTAAAGAAAAAAGAAAAGCAAGCGAAGAAGAGGACCGACCGACCTAGAGTTATTAGGGGACCTAAATAGGGATAACCTCATGGTCCTTCTTTTCAAATACTCTTTGTACTCTGTATTTGAATAAAGTATTATTTCCTAATTTCCGAATGACCTAAATCTCCCGCCAAAAACCTATATATACCTGACCATCCCAGAACTACCCGCGAACCTCTAAGTCGTGCCGTCAGAATAGTAATTTCAGACTAATTCATTCATCCACTTTTTGCACTTTTCACATTCTTACGATCAAATTTTATACATATACTTTTACTTTTCTGATTTCTGCGCTGGAATTTCCCGTCCTATTCTAACTTTTAAGAGCGAATGCCAGTTAAAATCGCGCAAAATTGAAATTTCGCGGCCAGGCTCAAAATTTTGATTTCGTTCATATTTTGTCTATAGATAGACATTACCAAATAACAAAACGTGGTGTAGTTTGTTTTTCCAAAGACCGCTTCAATTTGTCGAAAATCGAGAAAAACTATTTCTGCTGTCGGCGACTTCAAAACACCCAAAATTTGAGACAAAATCGGCTGCTTGCAAAACTTTGCTTGCATGCAAAAGGCATGGAATTTGGGGAAAATCTTTTCCAACGTATTAATTTATGAAGACTTTTACTCCTAGTTTAGTGGTAAATTTTCATCTTAGCGATAATCTGGAAGGTAAACAATAATATTTTAGAACTGATTATTTTTCAAGCGACAGAAGTTTTAATTCAACTTGAAAGACGCGATTACAATTTTAAGCATGTGCTACACCTTGGTTTTTCCTCAAACTTAAGCTATAAGATATTTAAACATTGTTCTAGAACATGTGTAAAAACTGGCTTGGGTAATTTAGTTTGCTGGTCACACGAAGTCTTCGAAGTTGAGCAAATTTTCAGATGAAATATGAGATAATTGAATAATTAACGCAAGCGCTCTTTCACTACCAAATGGATCCGTGGCACTTCCGGGGCACTTCCCGAGCAGAAATCTGATTTAAGTGTAAACATCAAATTTAAAGTCCTTTTCCTTAAACATGTGGCACGTATTCTGCCTGTTTTTGACTTCTTTGAAGCTAAAATATACCGATTTAGAAGTCCGCTGTTTTAATTTGACCTTTATACTGAATGAAGGTCATGGCCGAACATTTACGTGTAGTTTAACAAACCTCTGATATCACATTTCTTTATTCAATATTATTGGGGGAAGGGCTTTCTTTCTCAGTTCAGCCCGCTTAATTGGTTAGAACAAAGTCGTGAATTTAGAAAGGGTGCAGTGATCAGCATAGCGTTATTGTTGCCCCGTAGATAGACGGTGTTGCGTGACGAGGACAAGTCATTCGCAAAAACACAAAGAAGACATTGGTGAAGATTGTGTAGCGATGTTGTCACTATTCTCTGATTCGAAAAAATCAAAAAGTTTTAAAATAATATATTCTGTTTGCTTGTAGTACTTAATTTAACTAACCATCCAGTTTTTTTACACCTGTATCAGTAAATCGCAGATCCACACCGTTGGAAGCTTCTACTTATGAGTCGACAATGAGCTGTGGAAAGCACCTGCTCGTCAATTGTGGGAGGCCAATGTGGCCTTGACAAAAGGGACAGGAACAAAATAGAGGAATGTATTCCTTTCCATAGTGGCCCTTTGTTGAATTAATTCTGGCAAGAGCACGCATCTTTTCCAGCTCCACGAATATCGATTGTCCGAATTCCAGTTAGCAGAAAAGCGAAGCTTTGAGGGCAACTGTGAAAAAGGGACAATCTCTCAGCCAGGGGCATCATCCTCTAATATACCAGCAAACCAGAAAGGGGTTTCTTTATTTTATAATCCACCGATTAATTTCTACAACGTACTGTTATAATTTGGGTATTGGTTGGAGACGTCGAGTTTCCGGACAGATGTTATGTGCTTCCAATATAAGCATATAGAGGTTTCAGCAAAGCGGGCTCACAGATCGTGTTACGAGAATCTCGAATTTATCATGTTTGTACTTCTTTATATATTTCAATAAATATAAACATCAAAAATATTTTTCTTCTTAACCACTGGTGAACTAAGTTTATGCCTTTTCTGGCAAAACCAGTGGTGGATCTAGGGTAGGGGCGTGGCGACGGGGGGGGGGGGGGGGGGGGTGTTAGTTTTTTATGTTTTTTTTTTGGCTTTTGAGATATCTTGAGTCGATTATTTCATTTGCTGTCCCCAATCGAAAAACGCGAATTACTGATTATAATTATGTGGTCGGAAGGCGGCGTCTATTGAATGGCACACGAGAGAGGTCACGACAGTCCACTTAAACCAAGGGTCTAACATCTAGTAAGCTTCTGAGGAAATGGTAGATGCTATCCAGTCATCGGGGGTATTCCGTGTGTCTATGTTACATTGCGGTTGCGACTGTGGCTGCGACTGGTACCTCAGCCGTTTTTTCTCTTGTCAACGGAAAAGATGCTTAGAAAGGTATCAGAGATTTTCCTCCTTTCAGCACCATCTGGACCTTGGAAAACATGAACGTACTTCAGAACATAAACTACTTCTTGACAGTGCAGTGCTCGACTATGCAACAGGAACCGTCTGCAGGTGGTGTGTCACCTGATACAGGAACTTAGAAAGCGACTAATCCTTTCGAATCTACCGTGTGTACCAATCGGATGGGCACCGGAAGTCCAGTCACGTTTGAAGAACACGATTTTCAGAAAAGCAGAAAGATTATTTTTCAAGCAAATTCCTCATTGGGAAGGCAAACGGCCAGAAAGTGGATACAGCGTCAGTAGTCAAGGCCACGATGACTGCCCGGTCGCGAAAGCAGTGGGAATTAAACCGCCTTTTTACCAATTCTGAATTTCTGACACGCCAGCAGATTTCAGTTTTCTTCCCAAGACTGGTCTAACTGAAAGTGATTTTGACAAAAAGCAGAACACAAAGAATGACGAAGTCTTCGGTACGTTAAGACGGCGAAATTCTTCAAGAAGTTGCTCTTAATCCACCCAATCTGAAAACCCGAATCTGAAATTAAAATTCAGGCTATCAAAGTATATCCCAATTGCCGACAACAAAGGGAAGACGAAAGCTCCTTTCTCCCACTTACTCAACATGAGAAAGTAATGTTCTATAGGGCATTCAATTAGGCCAGAAGTATAAACTTCTGTTAACATGTTATATATCGGCAATATATTCCTGAAAAACATTTACAGAGTGCATCGGTTTAGGTCACGAGTTAAGCTCCAAAATAAGTAGATAATTGGTGACCAGAGTCCATCAGGGGGCGTAATTTTTCTTAGAATTGAGTACAGTTCTCGCTTGAGATGATAAGTCGTCACAGCATCATCCAGGAAGGACCCAGGCACAGTCATCCACTGACAGGCCACGTTTTAGTCTAATACCTTGTGAAATATTGTCGAAATATCAACGTCGTAGTTAGGACTTTCCAAGAGTGGGTTGGGGGGTCAAACTGTGTCACACCCAGGGTACTGACATGGTCCACTGCAGATGCTAGGTCCTGAAAATGAAGTATGTAACTACCTAGCACTAGAAAAGATAAATGACATTCTCGGATTCGCGCATTTCGCCACATGAATTAAAAGGTTTGTATGTTGTTTACTTAAAAGGGGGGCGGGGGTGGGTCACGAGCACCCCAGGACACACCCCCCCCCTCCCCTCCCCCTTAGCTATGCCCCTGAATATTATCGAAAAGAGTAAATATACAGCCAGCAAAATTTGGCGTTACTAAAGCCTTTAGCATTTTGGATTTCTAGCATTCAGTTCAGAAGTTCAGAGCAATTGTTGACTAAAAATAAAGCGGAATTACACGATATTAGAGTTGTAATAATAATTATATGGCAGTTGCCTTAACAATTAGACCTGCCACTTGTGATAACGCTATTTCTAAGTTTTTGAAAAAGAAGCCAATGAATTTTTATTCTTTTATAGGCTCTTTTTACCTCCTTACAGGTTAAATTGTACTATGATATTAAACTGCACCAGACAATGGACTATAAATAAAAGCAATAATTTGTGACTTGATTAATACTAAGAAAATTGACAAATATTTACAAAGCGTGAACTCAGTTAAGGTAACAGAAGCATTTCTTCCAACAATTTTTTTTTGGTTCCTATCCGTGATCGTTGTTTCCCTACACCCTCCCGGTGCGAAGGGCATTGCTCTGTCACACAACTCCCGTAATCACCGTCAAACAGAAAGAACTGAGAATAACCTCGCAAGTTAGAAGGATAAGAATAAACCCTGCCTTAGCCTTACAGGCACTCTGCAAGCTTAATTGGAAGTTTAGCTGTGAAACTTTGCGCCATTATGAAAGGTGTAAATCTTTTGAAATGCATATTCAATGAGGTATAATTGTAATGAATTTTGCTGTTCACGCCACTCTCGCCAGTTCTTGGATAATAAGCTCGGGAAACATGTACGGATCAGCTGGAGGCATAAAGTCAATTACAAAAGAAGAAGACCGAAGAAGGCATTGAGGTAAGTGATTTCACATCAGAAATCATTTAAACAAGTTCAGCCATCACAACAACAACAATGCAACATTTTATAATTATGCAAATATCTCAATATCTCATATTTCAGCCGAAATTCGTTCAACTTCGAAGACTTCGTGTGATCTTCAAGCTAAATTACCCAAGCCAGTTTTTACATATGTTCTACTACAATGTTTAAATACCGTATAGCTTAAGTTTGAGGAAAAACCAAGGTGTAGCACATGCTTAAAATTGTAATCGCGTCTTTCATGTTAAATCAATCTTCTGTCGCTTGAAAAATAAGCTGTTCTAAAATATTATTGTTTACCTTCCAGATTATCGCTAAGATGAAAATCTACCACTAAACTAGGAGTAAAAGTCTTCATAAATTAATACACTGGAAAAGATTTTCCCCAAATTCCACGCCTTTTGCATGCAAGCAAAGTTTTGCAAGCAGCCGATTTTGTCTCAAATTTTGGGTGTTTTGAAGTCGCCGACAGCAGAAATAGTTTTTCTTGATTTTCGCCAAATTGAAGCGGTCTTTGGAAAAACAAACTACACCACGTTTGTTCATTTGGTAATGCCTATCTATAGACAAAATATGAACGAAATCAAAATTTTGACCCTGGCCGGGGATTGACTGAATTTTGTGGGCATTTGCTCTTAACGTGTTATTTTATGACATATTTTTCCCATTAATTTTAATGGATCTTCGATACTTTTTCATAGCGGAGCTCCAGCGCACGAAGCGCGCCAGCGGAGCACCATGGGTAAGAAATTTTGGTAAACCATCAAGCCCAGAAAATTTGGTAATCACGTGACCGTACGAGCGTCCGTCAGTAGTATAGTCGGGGTCAAACAAATACCACTTTGGGTGCACCTAAATTTTTCACCCCTTCAGGGGACTAGTAGTCAGGGGAACCAAACCAAACCACGCTCACACAGCTCGCGTGGCCCGGTTATGGCCCCTGACTATAGTCCCCTAAAGAGGCAAAAAATTTAGGTGCACCAAAGATAGTATTTGTTTGACCCCGACTATACTACTTAGGAAAAAGGACGCAGAAAACAAAACAGAGGGCGGCAGAAAACATAAACAGAGGGAGGCGGGGACAAGCAGTTAGAGAATTGACACCGTGCTGTATAAAAGTTTTTTCAATTAGAGAAACACAACATTAAGTTAACAACAATTAATTAAATAAAAAATATTTTTTCTACATAATATACAATGGTCAAAATTGACTTCGAATCTCTCGAAGACGTAGACCTCGAATCTCTCGAACAAGAACTTGCGAGAATAGACCCCGCAGAACTGCGGCATTTATCACAACTTCTTTCAGAAAACGTACCCGCGGTGAAAAAGATAATAAGGAATGTGCTAGAAGAACCAATCCCAGAAACCACAAAGAAGCGTTTACGACCACCTTTACAACCAAAACCTTACAAACCAATACCACCACCAAGAAATAGAAATAGAAACAGAAGACAACAACTTCAGAGAGAATTCGACCCCATTCAGCCAAATAACGTAAGAAATGCGACAGACTACCAGAATGAGATTTTGGATCTGTACGAAGACACAGAATTCGTGGGTATAGAAGAGAGCACCGGAAGGCGGTACAAGAGATGGCGCATCATAAAAGAACTGAATAAAGACCTCACACCAAAATTTATGGAAAAAATAAGAGAGAACGTGCAGACATCATTTTACATGAGGCACAGTTATTCATATATGTTGCGTAACATTGAAGACGGCACCATAATTTCCTACTATCAAAACAAAGGCTCTCCTTGGATGGAAACGTATGGAGAAGCGGAGAATTGGATAAGTAAGAGGGAGGCAAAACGTCTGGATGCAGATAGTATCGAAAGACCAAACACAAAGTGGATTTTCGAGAATCATTTTAATGTTGATGTAAAGGTTGTACTTGACCGTCAACCACTGATGGGAACAGGACCCTTACCAAACTGGCTGCGCAACCTTGCACATAGTCGTTCAATGGTAGCACTGGATAACTATAGAGATAACTTATGTCTATGGCGGTGTATTGCTGTACACAAAGGAGCTAGACCAGATCGAAGTACAAAAGCGGCACAAGGTCTAGCTAAGAGTTTTTTCAAACTCCGCGATACACCGACGAACTGTGTAAAAACGTCACTGGATGAATTAGAAAAGGTAGAAATGCATCTGAATAAGGGCACTGCTTTCTCAGGTTGGCTGGGAATAAGGGTATATATGCCAGAGCGTATAGATGATAAAGAAGTGGTATGGCATCTGACAAGAAATCCCGCACCACAGTTTAAAAACGTTATGACAATCGGTATTTTTGGAAAGCACGCATTTTTAATAAAGGACATAACCAAATTGGCAAAAACTTATGCATGCATCCATTGCAAAGCAAGATTTACAAAAGCAACCCATTTACAACGTCATGCAGAAAGGTGTGCCCAAGGGAAAACCGTAATAGATTGCCCGGGAGAAAAGGTCGAAGCGCCGCAGACAGCTTATGAAAAAGCATTTTACCCGAAGCATAAAGCCTCAAAAGAATCAATTCAGTGGCTTGAGTACGTAGCAAAGCATTGGAAAATCCCCATTCACCACGCAATGTCAGGACACGGAGGAGAGCGTTGGATAGAGAAAAGACCAGTTGATGGCTACAACCATGAGAAAAAGCTGGTGTTACAGTATCACGGGTGCTTCTGGCACGGTTGCCCAAAATGTTACCATGATCGGGATAAAATAATTGAGCGTGGCGACAGAACAAGAGAAGATCTCTTCCAAGCAACAAAGAGACGTACAGCTTATCTCAGAAAGGTTGGATACAGGGTAATAGAGTGTTGGGCCTGCGAAGTCGGAGACAAGTATGTTGAACAACTACCAGAAGCAAAAACAAAAAGTTACCCCCACGCTATTTTGTATGATTTTGAGGCGTACGGAGACAACAATCAGCGGAAGGAGCCAACAGACTCACTCACAATCGAGAACGCACACGTTCCAATCTCAGTAAGCATCGGTGACACTCTTGAAAGAGAACCAACCCACATCTGTGAAAAAGATCCAGCAGAGCTGGTCCGCAAGTTCATGGAAGAGTTGGAAAGACGCGGAAAAAACATAAGAACAAAAGTAAGAGATGAATTTATGCCAGCAGATGTAAACCTGCTACCAAAAGATCAGAGAAAAAAGATTGAAGAATGGTGTGATCAGGTCCCAGTACTGGGCTTCAACTCAGGGACTTACGATCTCAATCTGATAAAAAAGTACTTCGCAGAAAAACTTGCAGACACAACCAACAAAGTTAGAGTGGCAAAGCATGGAAACAAAATCATGTTTTTACTCACTTCTGGCTTCCGTTTCCTTGACATAATCAACTACTTGGGCCCAGGAACCAGCTACGAGAAATGGGTAAAGGCATACGACTGCAAGACAACGAAATCATGGCTCCCGTACGAGTGGTTTGACAAACCTGAAAAGCTGGATTACCCAGGATTGCCCGATTACCCACATTGGTATTCAAAGTTGAAAGACGAATTCACACTAAAACTGGCAGAATGGAAAGCTTGCAAACAGTTGTTCCGAGAAAAGGGAATGAAAACTTTCAAAGACTGGGTGCGTTACTACAATAATCTCGATGTGGCTCCAGGACTTGAGGCGCTGGAAAAGATGAGAAACTTCTACACAGAGAAGGGGATCGACATAATGAAAGACGCAGTCAGCATCCCAGGTGTAAGCTTGCACTACCTGTTAAAGGGGGCAATAGAACGCAAAGCAGAACTATATGCCCCAAGCAAAGAAGCATATGAGATGTTAAAAGAAGCAGTTGTTGGAGGACCGAGCCTCGTTTTTACAAGGTACCATGAAGTGGGAAAAACCAGAATAAGGTCACATCAAGTTGCAAATTCAAAACTTTGTCAAAACATCCTCGGATATGATGCCAACGCCTTGTATCTCTCAACAATGCTAAGAGATATGCCTTGTGGAAAGGAAAGGGTTGTACACTATACAGATGAGTACCAAATAGACGGTGCACCAGTACTAACGCACAGACTCAAAGAAAGAAGCTGGTTTGGATATGCAGAAATAGATATTGAGATTCCAAATCACTTGCACCAAAAGTTCGAGGAAATGTGTCCGTTCTTTCACAACAAAGCGGTGCCGACCAAAGCTGTGCCCGAGCATATGCTCAAATACTTGCGTGATACAGGAAGAAAACGCGGAGAAGACAAGAAACTCATGGGAACGTTGTCAGCGCAGAGGATACTTGTATACGCCCCTCTACTACTCTGGTACGTAAAACACGGGGCAGTTATCAAAAGGGTTTATCGGACAATTGACTACACACCGAAAAAGATCTTCCCCTGGTTCGTGGAACAAGTCACGGAGGCTCGCCGAACAGGAGATGTGGACAAAAGCAAAGCCCTGCTGGCGGACGTATTCAAACTGTTGGGAAACAGTGGGTACGGAAAGCTCATCGAAGCCTTAGAGCGGCAAACAAACGTCATTTACACCAAAGATGAGAAGGCGGTCGACAGAGCCTTGCGAAGCGCGTATTTCTCAGATCTTGATGAGATTGGGGAGGCTTATGAGTTAGAAAGTCGGAAGCCGCGGATTACAATAAGAAGACCGTTTCAGATTGGAATCGCAGTCTATCAGCTGGCGAAGTTAAGGATGCTGGAATTCTATTATGACTTCCTAGACAGGTACTTTGACAGAAAAGATTTTGAGCTGATACAGATGGACACGGACAGTAACTACTTGGCCATCTCGGGAAAGAAACTAGAAGACATTGTGCGGCCAGAGATGAAAGAAGAATTCGAGGCAGAAAAAAAGAATTGGCTGGCATGGAACAAGTGGAGCGGAAGAACGCCGGGGTTATTTAAGCTGGAGTGTGAGGGGGATCGGATGATAGCGCTCTGCTCCAAATGCTACTATATTGACGACCGGGGAGAAAAAAAGAAGTTCAGCACAAAGGGAATGTCAAAGAAGCAAAACAATATAACCTGGCATCGTTTCAAGACAGCTCTGGAAGGAAGCAAGGATATGGCAAAAAACAGAGGATTCCGGATGCGGGACGGAAAAATAGTAACCTACGAACAGGAGAAGCTGGGGTTGAGCGCGTATTACGACAAACGGTGGGTACTGCCGGACGGAATTCACACGGAACCTATTGAATACCATATTAAACAAAAAATGGGGGACTAATATAATATGGCGGGACTGAGTATGGCGGGAGAGAATATGGTGGAAAAAATTCAAAACCTTCCCGAAAAGCACAGAGAGCGGGTCATGGGAGAATACATCAAAATGAAACTAAAACAGCGGGAGCGGCGGGGCTGGGGCGGGGTAAATATGGCAATCCGAAAGAAAGTGTGGTATTTCAGCAAGCTAAAAGTGCAGAGCCTGAGACAATACATCCCATACCTGCAGACGGCAACTTTGTTGCCAACTCCGAAACAGCAACTGAGTTGCTAACCCACAGCAGGAGGTAATTCTGTATCCGGTGGTACCACAAGCAGTTCTTCACGTACAAAACCACGTTTAGGGCCGTCGTGCAAATAGTAGAGAACAGGTTGATTCGGTTTGGTAAAAGAACGTTCAAGGTTAAAGACATCTAAGGACCAGATTGGATCAGTGGCTCTTTTCGCCCCACCTTCAAGCTCACCAGGTTCGTACAAATACCGAACCAAAACTATGGAGGGGAGCTTTTTTTCGTTCAAACCAACGGGTCTCAAATATTTAGTTGATGGCTCCGCATAAACATTTTTTTTCTTGATAGCGGCAGCAGGTTTCATACCAATCAATCGAGTGACTTGGTTGTTCAGAGCAGAAACAACTTTGGGAAGCCTTTTCACCCACACAGTAGACCGCAGACCCTCAGGTGAACGCATTTCAACTGCGTACTGGTGGCCAAACAAACGCTCAGCCAAGGTACGATTGAAACGTTCAACGATCGCTTGGTCTCTATGAATTTCAGGGTGGCAGCGTCTGATAGAAGTTTTGTGATTTTCCATTTCTTTTGTAACAGCGCCCATAAATTCACGCCCAGGATCAACTTGCAACATCTGAGGCCACTTCAGAGGTCCACGTGTATAAATTGTCTTAAAAGCTTTGGCAACCTCATCAGAGTTTTTAGAAGTTAAAGGCTGAGCTTCTTTGAATCTGCTGGCAACATCAACAACGGTAAGCGCGTATTTGTAAGTGCTACGGCCCACTTTGTCATGTGGCAGAAAAAGAAGATCTGCCTGATGCACTTTGTTGGGTGTAGGCACGTCGAATTTTAGGCGAGGAATGTAGCGCGGTGCGGGGAGGTAAATCTGCCAGAGCGCTTGTTTGAACAACCATTCTTTGGCAACAACTTCAGGAACCTTTGCAGCGACCGCTAATTTTTTAATGGCAGAAATGCCTTTCCAGTAACCCTGCGGACTGTAGTAACGCCGCTCTAATTTTTTATCCATTTAAATAATTATGCGCAGACATATATACATGGCTACAAAACCTTACCTAAGGGGTGTGGGATACCCCCACAGTGAACAGCTAAAAGAAATGTTGATAAAACAGCAGGAAGCGAAAATAAAAGAAATCAAGCCCGAAAAAGATCTTGACTACCGTTACGAGGGGGAATTCTACCCTGAGCCCGAAGAGATGGGTCACCCTCCCAATTTAAAACTGTGGTATTTACTTGCGGTACTAAAAAAAGTCGGCATTTCTATAGATCAGGTCGGTGACGAAATGGGGCTGACCTTTTTGGGTAATGTCATTCACCAATTCAAGCTGACGAATCTCAGGCCATGTAACTACGTTTGTTTTTTATACAACTATTTTCAAAAGGTTTCACCTATCGATTGGCCAGCGAAAAAGGCAATACTGGGAAAGCTCACGAAAAGATTGCCGAAGATGGTACAAACCAGAAATAAAGCCGAAAAAAGTTTCAACGAATGGTGGTTGGAGGCAAACACCCCACGATTAAACAGAAGTTGTCTTTGATGTTCTGTTAACCTTTACCCCACTGTCAGTGTGGTTTGAAAAACGCAGTTTTGTCTTTGCAGTAGTAAAGGTGTTGTACTTTTTGACAATATCTTGGTACTCGCCGTCAGAGATTTCACCATCTTCAAGAGCGGTTGATATGAGAGAGTTGATCGTGCTCAGCGTAGCTTCAGCCAAAGTCTGTATTTTTTCGTGTTTTTTCGCTTTACGCAGGAAAAATTTGATGGTGACCATGCCGGAGGTTGACACCAATGAAAACAAGGCGGCAGTTGCGATTAAAGGCCCGCCAACAACAACGCCAACCGCAGAAAGAGAAGCGGCCAGCCCAGAGCCGGTAAGAATGGTAGCAACTCCGCCTGTTAACGCGCATACTGTTTGACAACGCGTGTGCCACCGTTTAAACTTGGCTGAGGTTTGGTAGTAATGCACCAACTGGTTTTCAAGATTTTTCTTTATCAATTCTATTTCATCCCGCCGGAATTTTGTTGCAGAATCCATTTCCTATATATGTGTTTAAAAAATGTGTAATCTAATCGCAATATTGGTTATGCCATTTTCCATTTTTATATACAATCCGATTACATGACCCAGTTGTATTTTTAGGGTGCGTCCAAAACTTTTTGCTGAACAGACCGGTTTTCGTGTTAAAGGCACCTTTTGCGATGTCACCACTCCAATACTTTTTAAACAAATCCTTATCACCACCTGTGACAGCCATGATTGCAGCAGCCACATCTTGAGACTGTTGAAAGCCCGGAATTTTTTCGCCGATCTTTTTATTGATCGTTTCACCGACACCCAAACCCACCTTTTGCTTCGAGCTGATTGCGTTGCGCGCCGCGGCGTGACCCCATTGCCGTTTGTTTTTGGGAATAGCGTCAAGCGCCTTCACCATTTTTTTGTCTGCATCATGTTTGCAGCCTTTTTCATTTTTCTTGCCTGCACAGACGGCATAATCAACGTCATGCTGCATTGCAACTGCGTCCGTGGCGCCTGTGGGTTGCTGGTATATTTTCAAGATCTTTCCCGTCTTGGGGTTGTAAGAAAGCTGTTTTTCAAGAGGATTGTACGGCCCTGTGTAGTTATGACCAGGAAGCGTCCACCCCTTTTTTGGCTTAGGCAGCTTACCAATAGCTTTATGCAAATCAAAAGCCCCACCGCGGGGTCGTTCATAAAGAGGGTTTGTTGGGTCATCTACTCGATTACCCGCATAAATTCTCATATCATAACTACCACCACGTTGGGTACCCCCACTAATAAACCGTGTCTTGGTAATGCCACAACTTGCGCATTTTACTTTTAACATTCTTCTACCATTTTTTGTGGTAGTGTTTTTTTCACTTCCCGGTACGTTGGGTGTGAAACGCTTTTCCTTCACGCAGTATACCTCCATCTTATATAATTAAAGAAAATTCTCAGGCCGCTGTGTGACACCCGCCTTTCATCATATCTTTTGGTCTTAATCTGTTTGAGGCTTTAGTCAACAAATCCCCAGACAAAGCATCAATTGTGTAATTAACAGCTTTTCTCGCGATTGGTTTGGCTTTATTGGCTAACTTCTTCTGATACTCTGGTTGTCTCAGAAACTCGCTTGCAAAGTATCTTCCTTGTTTCACACCTTGCTTTGCTAAATAAGGAACTCCGTACTCAAAGAAAGCTTCAGCTGCTGTATTTCCAACTGTACCAAGAACCCCACCTCCAAACATTCTTTTTTCAGCGCGTGCATGTTCTTCTCTCTTCTTTTTGGGTAAACCACTTCTGGTCCACTTAAATATTGGATCCAAAATATTACCCCCTTCTTGAGCACTGACAAATCTTGTCTTGGTAATGCCGCAGCTAGCACATTTTACTTTAAGCAACCTTTTACCATTTCTTGCGGTTGCAAATGTTTCACTTCCCACCACATTAGGTGTGAAGCGCTTTTCTTTCACACAGTAAACATCCATCCTATATAACTAGCAAAAATTCACTGGGGTGTGGGGTTTACCCCACTTATACATTATGTGTAAAATAATCCTTCACCACAGCCTCGTTGGCGCGTGTATTTTCAGAAAACATGCTCAAAATATCTCGAAACGACCGTCCTTTGTTACGCTCATTCAGGAAAAGCAAACAGTAGTAGCCGCAGCGCACGCTGAATTCCCACTGAAGCTGGTTGTCATTTCGTAGAAAGGTTTTGCTACCCTCGAGAATCAACTCAATTTCCCATTCCGCGGGCGGAGGTAAACCGAAAGAGTCAAAGTATTCGCGCCCGCCCCAACAGCATACCCAATGGGTGCCTGGCCCTCCAAGATCATCCATGTTGATTATACAAGGGGAGTGGTTTTTCACGTGGATCTCGTCTCTCGCAAATATACCTTTGATGGGGATTTTCAAGTATTGGCACCATCGCTGCAAGTCATAATCAGTTAAGGGGACATCAACGAAGGTAGGCTTTTTTTTGATCACCCCATGAACCTATAAACGGTGGAGGGCGCATATATGGTGGAGGGTTGATGCGCATTCCCTTTCCTCCTGTTGGGGGTTTTACCCGCATGCCGGCCCCACTCGCCAACTTGCGCACATGTCTGATTTGTGTCTTGCTCATGTCTATGTCCACGCCCGTTTTGTTTTTGATAGCGCGCTCTATTTTTTTGATCTGCCTGGCGGTCAAGTGCAAAGTGTCGCTACCGCCGGTTATGGCCTCGTTTTTGAATCTGAGCGTAACTGCTTCTCCTGGCCCAAAGGCCCGCGCGAGGCTTACCTTCTGCCCGTCTGAAAGTGAAATCTTGTGCGGATAGTAAGTCGTCATCTCTTATATTTCATACAAAAATTATTTTAAACCATCACCAGCTCATTACCCACCTGCCTGAGAACAAGTTCGGACTCGTACAAAATTCCTGCATAAATGGTGTAGTCTTGCGCGTTGGCCGCCTCGTTGAGCTTGTAGTGGAAAACCATCTGCTTCGGGTCGTTGGTCTTGTTATCCTTGTTTTCACGTAAGTCGAAATAGAGTACTGGGTACAGCGTCCCGAAGTTGTTGGGCTGAAGCTGAACACCGGTGTTGTAGTCGTTTTTGCGGTACCGGTAGTTCTTTAAGTCATTAAGAATGCGCAGTTTGAAGTTTTCGTCGTAGTCCAGCTCCGGATAGTACTGTGAAGAGCCGTACTGTAGCCGGCAGGTCGCTAGCTTGGCTGAATTGTCTCCGTCAATGTTAAAGGTGTCAAAGAAGTAGGGGTTTTGAGTCAAGGCGTCCTTCTTCCTTGACTGTTGTATGAAAATGAAAACATGCTTTGCGTCTTTTACGCCGGGATTTATCTGCCACGAACCGAAAGCGTCACGCCGGCTGCTGCTGGGCTGGATCAATTCATTTAGGTACGTCCATTTCTGAGGTTTCAAAAAGTTTTCGTTTGCGAGCTTCTGTCCTTCGCTGGTGAAACGCAGCATTGGAACCCACAGCTCGAAGTTTCTCACCACTACCCTACGATTGGTGCCATCGTTTTGCCAAATCAGCTCTGCATCCGATTGTAGCTCAATTTCGAACTCCATCTGCATGGGGGGAAGAAGCTTGTCACTCAGCTCTTCGAAGAATGAGTACCTGTTAAGCGGTATGAGGGTTTCAATCGTGAGGCCGGCGTGGGCAAGCAAGCCCCTTTCTCTGATTCCTTGGTTGGTGGCAGCGGCGGCTGTCACATTGCTATCCGTTGTATCCAAATACCAAAACTGATCTTTCGCTGCGCTCCTCGCAAAGTCATCAGAAAAATCCAACAAGTTCTTTATGAATATTAACTTGTGAATGTTGTCTACGTTGTAAATGTTTTTGCCCGATGATTTTACCACAAGTTTGTTTATCAGTGAAAATGAGCCGTTAATGGGTGCTGACCGGACGTCCCCTGCAACTGCTGCGCCATCCGCGGTTGCCTCGAAAGTGAAATCAGCCCGGAAGTAGGCGTTATACCAGTCAAACCAGTTGTCTCGGTCGGTGAGTGTGAATTTATAGTTTGTTTTTACCTGGTGCTGATTGTTTCCCGGGATACTAATCGGTTTGTCTAACCCGATACGAACATACTCTGTTTTTTCCAAATGCCTGTGGCTTCTGAACATCTTGCGTCCTATATATCTTTTAAAAAAATTATTTTAATTTTCTGCTATCAATTGGTTTACTTTCAACTTTGCAGCCCGACCCGCGTTTAAAATCTGGATTAACTTTTTCCGTGAATCCCCGCTTAGTTTAGTTTTAGGTACCCCACTTTGCATCTTCTTCAGTTTCTGCCGCGACTCGGTACTAAGTGTACTTCCCCGCTTACTCTGGGGTGTGGGTTGCAACTTAGTTGCTGATACCCCACTTCGCAAAACAGCTTGTATCTTTTCTGCCCCTTTTTCGGCGGCTTTTTCGGTGGCTTTTTTCAGCATTTGCTTCGAGGCTTCATTTACAGCCTTCTTCAACGTCTGACGGGTGACCTTCTTTTTGAACCGCTTTCCTATATTCATCAGGGTGTCTCTTACAACCCCCGTACCTTTGTGTCTGTATCTATAGTAACCGCTTGGCACGTCGTAATATCTCGTCCACTCACTCGGATGATTCATATTATACTTAGGTGTAAATTATTTTTCTTTTTCTTCTTCAATGATGATACTTAAAGCCACGTCTTGGTCATTCAGATCTATAATGTTGTTGCGTCCGTCTGTGATTTTGATATTTATCGCATTGATTCTATTTTTGTTCACCGGGTGCCACAGGAGGCGGCGGGGCTCTTTTGAAAAGGGGTAGCTGACTGAGAGTTCAGCGGTTGAAAAAGAGAACATAACGTCACCCCCGATGTTGTCCACAGCCCTTGTAATGAGGTCACAATGGATGTAGATCCAGTCGACACCTCTTGTTATATTTGGCACGCGGTCGCTCCTATTGTTCGCTCCGTCTATTATTTTCTTGTCAAAACCCAGCAACGCGGCGAATTCACCTCCACTTAGGTCAAGCTCGTAGCCGTCCTGCAACAGAATGACCGCCCGATACGTTGTGCTGTGAAAATACAGCTGGACAATAAACTCGGATTTTTCATCCTTGGGATCCACTCTTCCGATAAGCGACTGAATGGTGGTGTTGAGACCTTTGTAATCATACATTCCATCCGGAATTGTCACGGTTTTCCAGTTCTCTGTTTTTTTCCGCCATTTGAATTCGTTGTTGTTGTACCGTTTCGCGATGTTGTACCACGAATAAGACATAGATACCAGCTCATTTAACGCCGCCCTGTATGTTTTGTAGGGATCTAAAGCGATTGGCGGGTCAAAGTTAATTGTAAAGTCATGTGACTTGCTGTTGGCGTTGTTTTGTTTGGCCAGCTGCGAGTCAAGCAACAGGTTGAAATGAAAATGGGTTGACATGTTGCTTATATAATATTACTCAAAATTTTGTGGGCTTCTTTTTGTGTTATTTCCTTTAGCTTTACCAGCAACCCTAACATCTGCTGGACCTGTTTTTTCAGCTTCAGTGAAGTGTTGCCCGCCTGTATAGACGCCAAGCTTAAGTGTAGCCTTTCAACCAAAGCGTTTGGATCAACACTTCCGCTTCCTTCCATTTCTCTTTCAATTTCATCCTCATCAGGTGGAGGGGGTATCCAATCGGCGGGGGGCATAAACTGCCCTTGTCTCCTGGCAAGAATTTCATTTCTTGCCCTTTTTATGTCTTCCAATGTGTAGCCACGGAATTTTGATTTTTTACTTTTTACCACATAGTTAGGGTTGTCTTTATTTTTTGTTAACATGCTGCTCAGTGTCTGCAGGTCAACTGACTCTGATCCCTTCATAACCAGTTCTTTTGGTGGTCCCCATTTACTTGGTTTTTCCGCTGGGCTTGCCCCACTTTCTTCCGTTAATTCCATTTCTTCCTCTTCAGCCAAAGGTGGTAACGGTGTTGATGTAGGAGATGGTGGTGGTGATGATGTTGGTGATGATGTTGGTGATGGTGTTGGTGTTGGTGTTGGTGTTGGTAGTGGTGTTTCCCCATCCGGGTTAAAATCTTCGTCAAAGGGGTTGTTTAAATCAAACTCATCCATACCATAGTCTGGGATCTGCTCCTCCTCTTCTTTTGGTGCCGTCCCTACTTGGAGTTTGTCAAGCCGCGATGTGATAGGTTTAAACAAATCCTCACCTGATAGCTGACCAAACTCTTTTTCTATTTTGTTATTTTTTATTGCCGCGAGAATGCTGTCGTTCTGCTGCTCAACTTCAGCCTTTTCGCTGACAAGTTTTCGCCACTTCTTCATGGACATATTTTTGCCGTATATATAACAGAAAAAAATGAAAATTCCCAATTACGACCCCAGTTTGACTACAAAAAGTAATTAAAAGCAAGGCCACCCTTGTATGCCAGCAAATACCTTTCGGATGCTTATTTGCGGGCCAAGCAACTCTGGTAAGACAAATATTCTCATGCATATGCTTTACAGGCTGTTGGTCTACGACAAAATTTACCTTTGCACAAAAAACCTGCATCAAGACAAGTACCAATATATGATTGATGATTTCGATAAAAGAGTCAATCCTGCGGCTGGGTATAATGTTATTGAAGGCGCCAACGATGTTATTCCTCTTGAGATGCTGCCCACTGACAACCAAAAAATTGTAATCTTCGATGATATGGTTTGTGAAAAAAACCAAAACGACATTATCGATTATTTTATGAACGGGCGGCAGGGCAATTGCAGCGTCATTTATCTTTCTCAAAGCTACTTCAAGACCCCCAAAAACATCCGTGATAATTGCACCCACTTTTGCATTTTCAACTTTCTTCCCAGAGAAAATAACCGCATTGCTGATGAATTGGGAATTGACAGAGAGCTGCTTGAAAGGGCTACCGATGCTAAATATTCTTTTTTATACTACGACAAACCAAAAAAAACCACACTCAAAAATTTTGATGAAAATATATAGAGATGGGGTATCTTAACGGTGCGACGGGTGCAACTCAAACACATGAAGAGTCTACTTCAATCCGAGGGCAAACCGGCCCTGCCGGCCCTGCTGGTCCAACTGGCGCAACTGGACCCGCTGGCCCTAAAGGCGAAAAAGGTGAAAGGGGCAATACTGGCCCGCAAGGTCCTAAAGGAGATAAAGGTGATGCTGGGGAAAAAGGATTAAAGGGTGATACGGGCTCACAAGGACCGACCGGACCTGCTGGCCCTGCGGGAGCAACGGGACCTACGGGACCAACCGGAGCTACAGGCCCCGCGGGTCCTGCTGGAGCAACTGGACCTGCGGGTTCAAAGGGCGCTATGGGGGATAAAGGTGAAAAAGGGGAAAAGGGTGATAGTGGGGATATGTCATCAGCTAGCGTTACTGGTGACATTGTCATGAACGACCATGCAATCAAACAGCTCGCAAATCCTGTCGGCGATCAAGATGCTGTCAATCTCACTTCAATGAAAAAATATGTGGGCTCCTCTGCAATTACAACTGGGCATGCCCATAAAAAGAATGACTTAGGTTTTTTAACCCAAAGGGTTGGTGTTTCAGCTGTAAACAATATTTCTTCTGTTACCGTTGAAGACTTTACATCCAACCTTCACAGTGTCAATAAAAAGGCTTACACTTTTAACATTATAAAAACAAGTGACAATTCTTTCAACTCGCGTTTGGCGTTGAATAAAACATCTCTAAAGGAAGGAGAGTACACTATATGTGTTGAGTTCTTTTACCCTAAAAACAAAAACGACCAAAACTGGTTTCTTAACCCTTTAAACAAGTTGGCCTCCAGTACTATTACCTACCACACCAAACGCTTTGCCACCCATAACCCTCCGTATATAAGGATCATTTTTAATACTTACAAATTAAAAGATAAGAATGACGACACTATCTATTTTGACATTTTAAATCCGGGTTATGATGGTTCAGCACCTAGTGAAAAGGCCGCTTTAATCATTTACGGTGTTAAGGGGTATCAATCAGATATAGACGGAATTATTTACGATGATGTTTTCTTTCTCGCTTCCGACGGTGATTTTACTCTACAAACAAATTTAGATATGAACTTTTTTCAAATAAAAAATTATGATCCAGGCTTCGCAACAGACAGCGATACAATCAAGTTAGAAAAAGATTTAGATCTTAACGGTAATGCGTTAAAGAATTTCCAACCTAGAATAGTAATAACTGGCGAATGGAACTCGGATGAAAATGTTACTGGTAATAGAACTTTTGTTAAATTCGGTAATAACCTTCGTGTGATGGCGCCATTTCCTTGCTTACTCGATGGTATCTCAGCTTTAATTATTGAAAATAAGGGTGCCTCTAGAACTTTTGAAAGAATAGGTTTTAATTTTACTTTATCTTTCGATTTACGTGATGGCATCCCATTTACAAGCGTACGTAATGCTAATGGTTTAAAATACCAATATGCGGAGCCCCGTCATTTAGATGAAAGAAAAAAAATAGACCCGGGAGACTATTTTGCGGTTTATTTATCTCAACACGACCACTCAGATAGAGGCCTATCTAATACAAAACGTGTATTGGTAAGTTTAATTTTAATAGACGATTTTTCTTTTAAGAAGTAAGTTTGCCGACGTGTAACCATGCATGTAGTTTTTCCTGTCTCGTGTTATTGGCACGTGTACAGAACGTTCTAGAGACAAGTTTCACGTGTTTTGCCTCGTGTTATTGGCACGTGACAGAACGTTCTAGAGACAAGTTTCACGTGTTTTGATTGACATGCTTGGCGAAGCGTGAAAGCCCGTTGCTTTATTAGTACAACACACTTAAAATCTATTCAGTTGCTTCATCTTCTAGCGAATAGACAGTTCTTGTCGTTTGGTTAGAACAAAAAAAAAAAAAAAAATGAACAAGACGCGGTTTGATCTTGGGAAGCTGTGAGATGCGTTCGTGAATGCTTCAAACGGGAGTGAAGAGGTTAAATCGCTATTCGAAGAGTTGCTAAGATTTACGCTGAACTACGCTGACTGAAGAACTGTTGATTCAAAACAATAGAAATGGGTTACGCCGTAACCGAATTTTTAGCATTAATTAGAATAACAACAAAGATGGGTTACGCCGTATCCGAATTTTAAGCATTAATTAGAATAACAACAGAAATGGGTTACGCCGTAACCGAATTCTTCAAGTTCGAATTTTTTATTTGGTGTGTGTCCCACGGCGTGGGACTTATGCAAATCAGCAGCTTCTATCTTGTTTCCATTGTTGTGGACCGACACAGCTGTGTCGTGACGTCATGTTGTAATTGCATAAAATTTATAATCTACTTGAATAAAATTAATTCATTTTACACTCTTGTTGTGTTTTCTGTCTTACAACCCCCATTTGCTTACCTGTTTCTTAAAACAGGGAAACCCCCGCTTCGACAAACAGGGAAACCCCGCTTCGACTAGAAAAATATTGGTTTCCGGTATCTTTCTGAGAAAAATGTCACGCAACGGTTCCGCACCAACCTAAGTCGAAAGATTTCTTGAAGGCTTTATCGCAATCATCTGCATCATAAATAGGATAGCCGACATAGTGATTGACTCCATTTCTGAGACATAGATTACAGAGATCATTCCGCGGGCATCTGCTTCTGTCACATTTATAACAGAACAAGACCCTTACAATTTGTTTATTGCGAACGCAAACTGGTGCTTCTTTGATTGCAGCGTGAACTTCGTCCCAGCCAAGCATTTTTCGCTGCCAGAGTCTTATTATAATATACTCTGTACAGATTTTTTCTCGAAGTTCTGTCGGAAGTGCTTGTATTAGTTCTAACGTGCCCATGTTTATACACTTGTTGGTGTGTTTCTCTAATTGCTTGGTAAAAGAAGATTCATTACATCTTGTGGGCTCATTTTTTGCATTTGCGCCACTATGTCATTATCAACCAATATTATTGGCTGGCTATTTGCTTGGTATTTGTTGGTGGTTGACCGATATACTTCAAAATTTGCCTTTCTTCTTCTGTGTTTAGTCCTGGTTTGATCTATGATATGATTTCTGCCTCTTCCCATTTCTGCGTTTTATACAGCACGGTGTCAATTCTCTAATTGCTTGTCCCCGCCTCCCTCTGTTTATGTTTTCTGCCGCCCTCTGTTTTGTTTTCTGCGTCCTTTTTCCTAAGTAGTATAGTCGGGGTCAAACAAATACTATCTTTGGTGCACCTAAATTTTTTGCCTCTTTAGGGGACTATAGTCAGGGGCCATAACCGGGCCACGCGAGCTGTGTGAGCGTGGTTTGGTTTGGTTCCCCTGACTACTAGTCCCCTGAAGGGGTGAAAAATTTAGGTACACCCAAAGTGGTATTTGTTTGACCCCGACTATACTACTCCGTCCGTCCGTCCAGACTCTGAGGGAGGGGGAGGGGAGTCACAGGACAATTACCGCCTTGGTTACTGTAAATCTTTGATATTGAACTTCCATGTCATGGTCAATTGACAGCTGTCAAAACAAGGTATTCGCTGACCAGTATCACATGACCATATCGCGGGCTCAGGCGGTGAGCTAATCGAGGAGACGTCTTTTTTGGAAGTTGACCGCTGACCAGGTAATGGTTTTCCGGTTGATCGCGGGCTCAAGTACTCAGTTTTTCACTTAGCCTGATAATTTTATCATCGCGTAAATTCAGATTTAAATAAAGGGCAAGGTAAATAACCGAGAAGCTCTGCTTTTAGGCTTGGCTAAATCTATTTTAGAAATAATAAGTTTAGTTTTTTTTTCGCATGTTAAATGAATGATCTGGACATTTCATTTCAACTTAAACGAAGCAATTGTACGAAAAGGCGGCAAATCTTTGGTACGCTGTTCACCTTTAAAGCTCCTTTAAAGCTGAATGAAAGGTCTACGCGAAGAAAGCTGCTGGCAAACATCGATTTTCGTGAATATTTCTCGCTTTATTTACTCATCTACCTCATGGAAACTTATGCCAAATGATTTAGGACAACCTCTTAACGGGAAGATCCGAAATAATTGCCGATTTGAACATGATATACTGGATAACAAGTCAAAAAGAGCGCGATGTGCAGGGTTCGACCTACGGCTGAGCAAGGCTGAATATCACTGAATTGAGCTCAATTAAAAGTGGATTCAGAGCCGATCAAGTTCATTGAAGTAAAGGATAAAAGACTGTTAAAGGCTACACCGATGGAAAGAGAGAAATTGATGTTCGGTGATAATTCATATAATGTATATGTCGGTTGTGTTGGACTAAGCATGCAACGAATTTGCCGTGTTCGTCTCCGATATTATTGGGCTGGTTTGAAAGCTTATCCCTGCAGAATTTATAAGCCTTCTTCAATAATGAGGTAACAAACGTAAATGTATGCACTAAGCATAAGCCTAATTTTATATTGAGAGAATTATACTTCATTTATGAATGAATTTGAAGTTGTGTCGGTTTTCAGATCTTCACGTAAATATTTATCAAGCCTGTTCATGGTTGTACATTTTACACATTTGTTTAGTAAATATTTTGTTTAGACTAATTATTTTCAGTTTTAGTTATTGGACTTATTGGAGTTAACTGTGATGTTCATTATTGGATTTTGAAAACAAATTATTTAGCTTCACGGATCAAAATCGCGATTTCGGCTCGCTTGCATTTGTTTTGTTTCTCTTTAAAATATCACTGCTTATTAGTGAGTGTGTTGAATTTGCCGGTTTCGTTGCGAGTTACCTGTGCTAGGCTGAGTGGGTTCAGACTTAACCTACCGCATATTTACTTACCAGAAATGAAGAAAATTCATTCAGTTCTCTACATTAAATTCTCTTAGATATTTGGCAACGCGTACGATAGCACAGAATTAGTAAATCATGCAACCAAACCGCAACGAAAGGAAGACGGTTCAAAACAGTCAAAACATCATTGTAAGGTTATTCTAAGTTAGCGTGCACCACTTTCCAAATCACAAACGGCCACAATAATTCTTACACAAACACTGCTTTAAAATGACTTACATAACCGGCACCATCAATTTGCAGTGTTTGTTTTGCCGCCGTGAATTTCTCAGTTTGCCGTGGCGTGAGTTCATTTAGTTTACTGTGTTTAGCAGCGAGTTCACTTTATTTTTCTGTACGTACTTTGTTTTTGCCCTGAGTTGATTTTCTTGCCCTAACAGTTTTGTAGTAATCAAAACAAGGTCAAGGTTCTTTTTACCTTGAGTAACTCAGAGGTCGTAGAGGTGTATTACGAATTAGTGTACAGTAAACGTTGTAAAAAGTTTTACTAAGATTTGTTTTGCGCCTACGTGCGTACGTGAGGAACCCAATAAAGTGCACTCGTCAATTTCAATTTTAGAACCTGTCACTTAGGCAGGAAAATTCAGACGGGTTAATCACGAAATATACTGACGTCGCTTTCGTCAACAAAATCATGAGAGGTTTTTTGTACCAATATGGGCCACCGTATAAGCCTAGAAATATAGTGTGGTTTCTTATTTGGTAACACTGTAATTTACTCGAGCAAAAAAAAAAAAAGAAGATAAATGGGAGCTCCGCTTTTAGGCCTGCCTAAATCTATATATTACAAATTGTAGCTAGTCAGACCTTCTTCCGTAATATAAACAGTATAATTAATTTGAAATGTGCGTTTCATTTGCTTTTTTTTTATTATTAGTGGGTACTCCGCTTCAGTTCCCGCCTTCCTGAGGGTATTCTCATTTGTTCAGTTGTTGACTGCTACAGGGATTCTTATTCGTGGCAGGATAAAAATATGTCGGGGGAATGAAGGAGCCTATGTATATAGTCTATGGACCCTCCTACATCTTCTCATCTAAAAGAAAATGTATACATACAATAATACTACAAAAGCATAAACAAATTCATGGGGCGTTTTTCCGGTTTCACACAATTCCTCTGTCGACTCAATGCCGCTCTAAATGGAATCATTTGACAGTTGCTCATGTAAGCGTAGAAGTCATGCAGATCATTTAAAGAGTCAGTGTCAACAAGAGTGCTTGTGCGTTTGTTTTGAAGGAGTCAATTACATTCTGATTGGCTATCACGTGCACAATCATTTAAAAATACACTATGACATATGAAAGCCACCTCACGGTCGACGGACACAATTTCAAAGAGTTAAGGGCACTGACGAGAAAAGCACTTCGAAACACATGAGAAAAGGGCGGATTTTCCTTAAATGAAAAATGTATCCCGGCGCTCAAAGCATCAGAGGTGAAATGGCTCTTTAAAAAACAGTTTTTCTGTAAAGTTTATTATGCTACATATTGTTCTGGAAACGAAAGACACGCATGAACTGAAACTGCTTAATGATCCCAAGTTGAATAAACATAGAGTCCACAGATCGTCCTAAATAAAAATCCTCTCTCTTTGACCCGATCCAACTTCAACATAAATCATTGTACAGTTGTTTTAAGTCTGTGGTATAGAATTCAATTGAATAAAATATTGGAACAACCTATTCTTGCGGGATAAAACTTTCTCAATATGGTCGACTTACTCTGCCTTTTACCACGCGACAAAGGGCAAGGGGAAGCACCTTAAAGTAATATTAACCCCCACCACTCGAAAAGTTGATTAGAAATCTTTACCTTCACAACTCTCGCTCTCTTGAATTGTTGGTGAAATATTCTTTAGTCAAGAAGGTACTCGTTTGGCGTGGGGTATGTTTACCTGTTGAAAATAATTGGTATTGTTATTGCTTTTCACCGTATACAGCCAATCAGCTATTTCATTCACTGTTTCAGATGATAAACTATGAGTTCACGACAACGAACTAAATTATGGGGAAGCAGCGGTGTGACTTTAATTGTGTGTTAAGGGCTAAGCTTGTAAACCCGAGTTTCAGGGTCAAATCTTCTTTGTTATGTTGTAGAACTCTGTTCGTAGACTCGTAATTTGCCATCAAAATCAAAGAATAAAATATATCGTTGGCTGTAAAACGAAATAAAAAAGGTAAATAAGAAACTGGTGTTGTCAAGCTGACATTTGAAACAAAATTTTCAGTGGTTGGGGATTTGCACATGCATCAGTACAGAAAAACCGTTTAGAGAATTTTTTTTTTAATTATTTTATTTTTATAATGCTTTCCATTGCACTTTGTCTCGTGGTAAAAGATAGTGTAAAGCGACCATACTGAGTAATGTTTTCTCGCAAGCCGGAATAGGTTCTTCCAATACGTTACTGAAATTATTTCCACACAAAAGACTTGAACAACTGAAAAATCATGATTCATTTTGAAGTTGGATTGGGTCAAATTAAGACAGATGATTTCTATTTAGAACAATCTTTAAACTCGATGTTTATTCAACATGGGATCAATCAGCAGTTTCTCATCCTGTAATTTCTAGAACAGCATAGAGCACAATGAGCCCATAATGAATTTTACTAGGAACTAGGCGAGGTGCTATGGAAAGTATCAAGGTTTTTTTTTACCAATGTTACATTAAGGCTGCTATTTTTATCTGAGCGTGAAATTTTCTTTTATCACACTGTTTTTCTTTTACTATGGAAATACCGACAAGAGTTGATTGTTCCAGTGTGTATAATTTAACTGACTTCTACACCTGAGACCGGAACAGCTGTCAAATGATTCAAGTAAAAGCGGCATTGAATCGACCGATGAGTTGTGTGAAAGTGGAAAGAAAAAAAGGGCGCACCATTCAATTGTTTCAGCGTTTGGAACAAATTTGTATTTATACAGTTTCTTCCCGTGAGTTGATTATCTTTGGCTGTGAGTTGAAAGGATTATATGGAGTGCAAATCGAGTGCAGTGATGTCAATTTCAATTTTAGGACTAATGAAAGTGAGACGACAAGATACGCCACGATTGCACGAAGTATTTACGTCTCGTACGAATTATTTTATATTGCCATGATTTAATTTAGCTCTACCTCAAATAATTCGTTTTGCTGTGAGCATGAGGTATTCAGTTTAACCGTGAGCAAATTTTAATTTATTTTGCACCTATACGAGTTTCCGCATACTTTTTATACTTTGGCCGCTTATTTAAAGGTATGGAAACATTGTAAAATACAGTAAAAATAAAGAAATGGGGAAATCTGCTTTTAGACTTGCCTAAATTTACACATATCCTTTATATTCTGTGAGATAAGAAGATGTAAGTAGATCCAAAATAGCTCGTTCAATTTCGCATCCCCCCGGCATATTTACTCCATCGGAGTATTCCGTCCAATAAGAGTCCGAATCAACAATCTCAACAAATGAGGATACATTCATAGAACCAGGAATTCAAGCCGAATAGCTACTAATTATTTTGTAGAAAAACGCAAATGATACCCACATTTGTAATGAATTAACTGCTTATATTCCGGAAGAAGGTTTTACAAGCCATGCCACATTCTGTATGCTCGGAAAATCTGTGCTTAAAAGTACCATATAAAGACGTTTTGCTTCACCACATTCACAATTTGCCTCAAGCTAGCAACCTTTCAACGTGTGTGTCCCGCTCCCTGAGGATAACAAGAGAAGCTCTCCATAATGAAACAAAGCTTATTTGAGAAATACCTGTCATGGCCACGGTGGACGCGTGATTTACTGTTTCACCAGGCATTCTTCCAGCAACTTTAAAACGATTCCCCATCATGTTTGCCGAGAAGAGAAAATCCCTCTCCCGCATCCTGCTAAAATTTATGTTGGACAAAGGCGGCTTTTTAATTTGACACCATCTGTGACTCAGTATTTATTCAGCTTGGGATCACTTAAACTGTCAGCGAATCTAACGGGTTTATGTTCCAACTTTTCTCGAGAAGTCCCTGCCTTCTTTTCAGTTTCGCGACACAGTTTCCTCATGTACGTTGAACTGTTTCCATCCCTTGGTTCAGTAGCTATACTTCTTCGCTTATTTTTGCCATTAAAACAGAAGGGTGAAAGCAACCCTACAAAAAGGGTTCAGTGTCTTGACCAGTTTAACGTGATATTATCCTAACATAAGCCGCTTTTAAAAATATTATGGAACTAGCCAAAAAACGACGGCATTCTTATGAGCGCATTTCCGAGAAAGCCACTGAACCATTCAATATCACTTAAAAAAAAAAAAAAAGAAAACTACACATATGCTGCATTCCAAAGGAATTTCATGGTAACGAAGAAAAAAACGAAAAATCGCTGGACTCTTGGCTTTCTTTTAACTTACTATTCTAACAAAAACACTTTATCACATATAGAACCGTTCATTTAAATTATCGTTCTATCAGTACATGCTTGTTTATGTTTCCAGGATAACGTAGACCCTAATGATTTTTTTTACCTGTGAGATTGAGTACATCTTTATGCGTTAACTTGTTGTGCTCGATATTATTTAAATGAGTTCTACAACTGAGGCGTGGACAACTGTCAAATTATTCAAATGGAGAAAAATTTTTCCCATAGTAATCATACTCTCGGAATGTTATTTTCGGCTTATACATTTTCATAAGACCATGCGAGGCAGAGTTTTAATTTTGCACCATCTGTGAACACAATACTTATTCGACTTGGGATAATTTAGCAGTTTCTTGGCTTTGTCTTCCAGAATAACATGGAGCTTAATGAACCTTACTAGACAAAACTAAAGCCGTATTAGCAGCATGGTCGGCTTACCCTATATCAACATCTAAAGAAGTTCTATGTTAAGTTTCAAGTTGACGAAAGCATCTGTTACCTAATTGCTTATCCACCCTACGGTTAGATAATACTAGCCATTTATTTTATCTATTTTTAAACCCACAGAAGACTCGCCATACTTTAAATTCCTTTGTCTGCCAGGGCAGACCAAGGTCAAGTCGCGAGCTACCAAAGATCATATTCATTTTATAACATAATAGCATGAAACATGTGAGTTTGCATGGGAATATTTACGAGATGTCTTAGGAAACTGGAATACTCAAACATTTCCAACAAAGAGTTTTCTTATTTCCATGATATATATCTTGTTGTCCGTGCCCCTTACTTTGCTGAGTTGAGCCGATTTAATCGAGTTGTCGCTTTGCAGTAGGCTTGGTGTCGAAACCCAGAAAGCGATATCTCGCTGGAACCGCCAAAATCCCGCTTGTAGTCTGCCATCGTTTTTTTTTTTTTTTTGAAAAGAGAAAAACTATCTAAAAGTGTGATTCACGGTCCTTTAATTTTGACAAGTTATTTGAGATAATAATAATTTTAAAAATTATTTTTTTCTTTCTAGGCGCGTCAATATATAGATAACTTTAAAGTATGTTCTCTTTCCAAAGTTAAATTAAAATTTACATTTTTTTAACCGTGATTTTGTTTTTCAGTTGATAATTTTCCTTTCACCTAAGAAAGCAAATAAATAAGACTCCCATTTGTCCATCTAAATAGTGGATAAATTGCCTTATTTTATGGAAAATTCATCTATCTCTGTGGGGTGGATAGCAATTATATGTCTGATGATTTCGCTATTTAAGCCAAGCGATTTTAATGTGTTCATTACTTTCTACGCCAAACTTGGATCATTCTGATCAAAGAGTATTTTACCAACAAGCCAAGAAAGATAAAGCAACCTTCAAGGTAGGGATGTCACAAAAATCTGCTAAGTTTTCTTGTAGTCGGGTTTTAACATTTTACCAATTAACAGCATCTCAATTAACGTCTTTTTCACTTATTTTCTTGTGGCATTTCTCCTTGCACTTTATGTCGTGGTTAAGGTAGAGTTAGTCGACCATGTTGAGACAGTGACATATTGTCCTGAAGACTTCTTTGACCTCTATGCCATTCTACTGACCTAATTTAACGCTTGAGAGAAAAGTCAAAAGTAGTGATCGCAAGTCGTTCGAGGCTATCAAAACAAGGCGTAAAATGTGACGTTTAAATGTCGTTTAAATATAAAAATGTCTTAATTTGTTGAAGGAGAACGATTTTTCCGCCGTGTTGAATTTCCAATTGTTGATGTTTTCTACCCTTTCGGTGATAAACTGTATTTCGACTTCTTTCTTTTTTCCAATTCGATTTTGCTTTTTGTCTTGTGCTATTACTTACAGAAAGTTGATCATGCCGGATGGAAAACTTGATTTACAGTTCTCTCATTTGGCGAAATAATTTCAGATAAAAATGCTATGAAAAGTTTTTTTTTTCAATTTTTATAGCGCTATCTTTTTCTGAGCGTAAATTTTTCTTTTATTTTAATAATCTTCTTCTGAAATGTTCCCTTTATTCCAAAAAGTTGACTCTGACCAAAGCGCGACTCTAATTCGCTTGTCTGCGGACAGGCATCCCAAGGTTAAGATGCCGTGCACGTGGCACAGCGACGATCATATTATGTAATAGCGGTGGAGCTGTATAAACAGATTGTGTAGGAATATTTACGATATGGCTTAGGTACAATTTTCAATTCCCCCTGAAATTCCCTAACTCGTTTATTTCTTTTTTCTTCTTCTTCTTTCCGTCTGTGCGCAAACTATGGTGATTCGAGGCGGTTTCAGCGAGTTATTGCTTACTAACGTTTTTACACCAAAACTATAAGGGAGCGATAACTCGCTTAAAACGCCTTAACAAAGTAAGGGCAGATACAGCACGAAATATATCGAGGAAATAACCTAAGATTTTTTTAAGGATTTTAGGGTATTCTGGTTTCCCATGCAAACTCTTATGTTTTACTGCTATTATGTAACAATATAAATATGTTTGCTGGCTTACGACTTCCCTTCAGCTGCCTGTCAGCAGACAAATGAATCAGACTACGGCGAGTCTTCTGTAGTTTTAACAATAGATGAAATAAATGGCTCGTGTTTTAAACAGGTTTAAAATAGAATTGTTTAGATTTCGTCATCCCAAAAATAACCCAGCTTCCCCGGGTGGGTCCAAACGGTCCAAAAAGAGAATATACCACAGGTTGACACCAAACGCAGGTAGAAAGGAATTCATTTTACCATTCACTAATTGCTAACTTCACACGAATTGTAAATGTGACAAACCAAAACGGTTTTATGGAACATACAAAATGTAAAACAGAATAAAACATTCTCTGGTAAGAAATATTAAAAACTATTAGCTTCCTTCAGACGGTCTGCTGACTTCAACCAATAAAAGTTCGTTATAAAATAAAGCGCTACAGAGGCTACGAATTTAACATTTTATAGAATATAAAAAGACAAACAACCAATAATCTCACAGAAACCTTTGTCAGCAACAACGGACCAAATTTCGCAAGCGCACTGATTCGAATATATCCTTGCTGAGGACGGCATCAAGCGCACCAGTCTTGCCATATCACCCAGGCAGAGTGAGCGGTTACAGCTTTAAGGAAGGTGTAGAAAACATGGAACTGTGAAACATGTAGCATTGTCACGATTCCTGCTCAATTACCGAACAACGCCACACTCAACAACAAGGGCCCCACCAGCCGAGCAGATGATGAAGAGATGGTTGAAGACGAAACAAGGGCTTATTTTAGCAACACTTCAAGCCTGGTTAGACGGAGGCAAGAAAATCAGAAAGATGCATATAGCCGCCAGAACTTGAACGCAGTGATCATGAGCTTCTCAGGGAATTATCTAGCTGTACGCGACAGATGTACATACTGTTTTTTTTTTTTTTTTTTTACAAATATTATTATTCACAGACATGATTATGGACAAAATTTTGTACTATCAAGCTTAAACTGCAAACTGCTTCTGAAGCTTATTCACTTGAGAAGCTTTCAAAAGAAGATTGACAAGCGTTTTTACAGAAACTTTAAAATCCGCTATATTTTCTTACCAGACAAAGCTTGAATCATTTGCGCGCAAATGGCGACGTAGATATTCACCAATGGAATTGTGAACGGGGCGGATTTGGCAATATGTTTTCTATGAAGTGAGTAAACATCTGTATACGAGATATAGTGCAGCTACCATCCAACACAGGAACGCCTAAAATCCTAGTAGCTAAACGTCTAGTCAGTAACCGCGTATACCAGAACGTTTCAAAGATTTCGAGAGAAAAAAGAACGTTTCAAACATAATAAATTCTGAACTTTTTAGCTACATGTCATATTGTTTATCAACGTTGATAAGGGATTCACGTGAATCGTTACATGACAGACATTACGACCATTCACCGTTGTAAGACAAGAGTTTCGTATCGTCTTGTTTACTTTAGAATAGCCAAAAGTTTTGAGAGGGAGGAATATTATAATCTAGTAACTTATCAGCAACCGGATACCCATTTTTGTTCAACGTTTCAACTTAATTCAGATGTTATAATTATTGTAATAGAACAGCAAGTATATGTTACATAAACTCGCGTCTCATTGATTTATTACAGTGATGCCTATCATAAATAGAATGCATCTCATCATCATCAGTAACCCTGGACAGCACAGTTCTGCAAATTTGCATACGTCACGAAGAATGTCGTTAGAAGTTTGAAACTTTTGTGAAACCGTACTAAAATCCTAGCCTTTGGCAATCCTATGTTATTAAGGTTGTATGCGATTTTCCTTGTTAAGCGCGCGCTACAAAGACGGCCTACAAAAATCGCATGCGACAGCATTGCACCGACCAAATATACATTTTCTTTATTTCTGTTAGAAAAAGGATAGAGACAGTAATGTTAACGGCACAAATAGATTGTGTCTTATTTCACTTCCCCCCCGCAGGTTCATCCACAGGGAAGATGGCTCCAGGGCAAACGTGGAGCAGTTACATGACAGTACTTTCATCACTGCACATTTTAATGTTACATGAAAAGCATTATGTCATAGCTACACAAGGTAAACAAGTTTCTTTTCATCAGTTTTTTCCCTAAAGTAAGCTGTTAATACCAACAAAAGCGTTCCAAGAATTAAACCCAAGAATGAATATGCAAAATACTCCTCAGAAATATGCACAAGTTACCAGGATTTTAGAAACGATAAGTCGACGATACCCTAGCTACAATGGCCAATGTACCAGCCGCAACAGCCTTCCTTTCTACTTTAAGTGAATACCATCCATCTATACAGTTTACAATGGAGATTGCCTAGAACAACAAGCTACCGTTCCTCGGTATAATGATTGAGAAAATAGACTACCAACTTACAGCGAGGGTCTATCGGAAACCAACAAATACTGGTTTACTCCTTCATTACCAGAGCCACGTTGATCAGCGTTACAAAAGATCCCTTCTGAAAACCATGCTGAACCAGGCATACCGCTTCTCATCATCAAGGGATTTATTTGCGATTGAATGTGAACACCTCAAGTAGATGTTTATAAAACTCAAGTATCCACTGAACCTCATCAACTCATCAATTGCTACTTTTTTCGATTCTGTTGTCCAAACCCGCGGTGAAATCTCTGCGACTGACAGAGAAACACAAAAACCCGTACGGATTACTCTACCCTTTAAAGATCATAACTCTGCTGACGCCGTACGCAAACAGCTAAACGATCTTGGAAAGAAAATTGGAATTGAGCTGCAACCGGTTTACACAAGTGCTAAGATCTGCGACAAATTGAAGTTACAAGAGGAGAAGCCTGCTTTGGTGAACAATTAGTGAGTAGTTTATTCCTTCAAGTGTGATCAGTGTGATGCTGATTATATTGTTTATACAACACGACATCTTCATCGACGCATAGAGGAGCACAAAACCTCTGTTATTGGCAAGCACATTAAAGAAGTCCATTGTGTCGGGAGTCATCTGTCATCTGTCGGGAAACATCTAACAAAGATGTTTTCCATGTTGAAGAAATGCCAAGGAAAACTGGATTGTTTAGTTAACGAGATGCTGCTAATTCGTGAAAGAAGACCTACACTAAACACGCTGTCGGACTCAATACGTGCAAAAGTATTTATTTAATTTAATGCAGCACGCCCCGACAGTGTGAACGCTAATTACCGCGAAACAGTTCTTTTAAATATTCTAACATACTCTGTCACCTTTATTTGTACTTAAACTTGAAACTCGACCGTTATCTTTCTTTCTACTTGATAATGGAGTCAATATGATTCCGAAACGTCGTAATCTTATTTCGCTTATTTTTATAGTCAATGATATTCGCAGCGTTTAAATAATTTCATCAACATCTTAAAAGGCACGTGCAACATGTTTAACACACACATTACCTTATAAACAAGAGAGATGACTGTCTCTTTTGGTTGTTTGCTTCCTGTTTAGTTAGTACATCATGCGACTTTGACAACGGACTTTGTGATGGCTGGCGACGGTCTAGCGTAGGTGACTTTAACTGGACACTTCATACAGGGCAAACGGTGACTCTCTTTACAGGTCCGGATTACGATCATACAAGTGGGTTAGGTAAGAGAAATAGCATCCGATCCGCTTCATTGCTATTTGTTCGGTTGCTTCGACGTTGTTTGTGTGTTTTCGATTTGTTTTTTGTTTTTGTTTTTTTTTTTTGCTATGTTATAAATAAATAAATATTTGCTCTGCTTTGGGAAGGTCAAGTAATGTTGTTCTTTATTGTCAGGATCCTACATGTACGTGGAGTCGTCCATTCCCCGAGTCGAAGGTGATAAAGCAATTCTTGAGCTTTCTGTAGCTGGAAATGGACAACTGTCTTGTCTAACATTCTATTATCACATGTATGGAGGCTATACGGGAGCACTCAATGTCTTCAGCGGAAATGTCTTGGTATTCAACGAAACCGGAAACCATGGTCAATACTGGATAGAAGTAAGAAGAAATATTTATTTGCAAAGGACTGTAAGTTTTAATTGATAAATGATTCCCTATGGTAATCGGTAATCAGTAGAGGAGAGCAGAGAAGAGCAGGACAGATCTGAGCAGAGCAGAGCAGAGCAGAGCAGAGCAGAGCAGAGCAGAGCAGAGCAGAGCAGAGCAGAGCAGAGCAGAGCAGAGCAGAGCAGAGCAGAGCAGAGCAGAGCAGAGCAGAGCAGAGCAGAGCAGAGCAGGATAGGATAGGATAGGGTAGGATAGGATAGGATAGGATAGGATAGGATAGGATAGGATAGGATAGGATAGGATAGGATAGGATAGGATAGGATAGGATAGGATAGGATAGAATAGGATAGGATAGGATAGGTTAGGAGAGTGTAGGATAGGATAGGTTAGGAGAGGAGAGGAGAGGAGAGGAGAGGAGAGGAGAGGAGAGGAGAGGAGAGGAGAGGAAAGGAGAGGAGAGGAGAGGAGAGGAGAGGAGAGGAGAGGAGAGGAGAGGAGAGGAGAGGAGAGGAGAGGAGAGGAGAGGAGAGGAGAGGAGAGGAGAGGAGAGGAGAGGAGAGCAGAGCAGAGCAGGATAGGATAGGATAGGGTAGGATAGGATAGGATAGGATAGGATAGGATAGGATAGGATAGGATAGGATAGGATAGGATAGGATAGGATAGGATAGGATAGGATAGGATAGGATAGGATAGGATAGGATAGGATAGAATAGGATAGGA
>OY855904.1:40909303-40974303 GCA_963693305.1 Meandrina meandrites
CTTGGGACCCTTAATTTAATTGTTCATCACTACGTAATTGATGTGATGGAGCCATTAATTTCGCTGATGTTTTCTACACTAGCAGCGTTCTCATTCCTTCGATTTCAGCGACTGAAGTTTTACTTAGATAGCGGACTTTCGATTGGCCCGCATCCACATAACGTCACAATTAATTGTTGCGTCCATGTTATACCTTTATATTTAAAATTTAAAATTTTACTGATTCCAAAAAAAAAGGCCTAGAAAAGAAAGAAAAAAAGTTCGTGCTACCGTCTGATTCGAACGAACGACCGGACAAATGGCTCGTAGTACAAAGAACTGCTCCCTTTCAGCTGAGCTATTATTCTTGGTTTTCATGTTACGTCATAAAATACTGAAATCATAATTCAATAGGCCTGCTAAACTTTCGATGTCACTAGATGTAAGATGAACTAAAAATATATCTTTTTGCAAATTTCCAGCTCCGTTGTGCCCTTTGTTTTTAAAACAGAGCATTTTGAATATTCGAGTTCTCTGCCGTATGTGATATCAAGCTGAGTGTCGTGACAACGCTGTTTTGATTCAAAAAAGGCCTTTCCTTTCCATTTTTGCAGATTGAACATTCCCAATGTACTTAGTGCTGTTAATGAGAAAGTATAATAGATCATGAGCCAAAAGTAGTCGCTGTTAATAGTAAAATTAAGTTCCAGATGGTTTCTCTGACATCACGGCGGCCATATTTGTGCCCCTCGGAAGGACACAAATATGGCGTCTCCATACTGAGCTTTATAAATTTGCTTGGAAAGTTTCGACAAATAACTCGAAAACGGTGCACCGCACAGACCTAAGACTTGGAGGAATTGTTTATCTATTTATCTTCTATAATAGCTGAAGCTCATAGCCTCTGTTGTTCAATGGTTTCGATTTTATTTTTTATTGCGTGACAATGAAAACCATCAATACTGAAGAGACTGTTTGTTTTAATAATTCAAACATTTCATTTGGAGGTTTTTTAAGGGCACATTGTAAAGAATTGCTAATTTCTCGGCTTCTCAATGACTCACACAAGTTACAAACATGGACGCTTAATAGCAGTCTTATAGAGTTATAGGTTTAATAGCCGAGCGGTAGAATTTTTTAATAGTTTTAGTTTCAGATCCTTACATCTTGTTACAGAGAATGTATGGGCTGTTTAAAAGAAATTGCAAATTTCTCAATTCATAAAACATTTTCACTAAAAACAAAAACGTAGAATTAATAAGATTCATACAGAGTTACTTATCTGCAAATTTTAGGTCAAATGGTTTAATATTCGGGCAGTAGAATTATTTAATTGCAGATATGATTTGTATAATTACAGAGCAATGTATGGGCATCGAATGGGCACGTTGCAAAGAATTGCAAATTTCTCGGCTCCTCGATGATTTACACAGATACAAAATTGGAGGCTTAATGACAGACATATAGAGATCCCTTTCCACCATGTTTTAAATCGAAAGGTTAAATAGTCGAGCTGTAGAATTATATTTAATCGTTTTAGTTACCGATCCATACAAATTAATGTATGGGCATGCCAGTTACAGAGATTGGATGGACATGTTGCACTGAATTGCAAATTTCTCGGTTCATAAATGATGCTTACCAAAACTAAAAACGTATGATTAATAAGAGTCACAGAAAGATACTTGTCTCCAAATTTTAGGTCAGAAGGTGTAGTATTCGTGCTGTGGAATTATTTAATGGCAGAAATGATTTACATATTTACAGAGAATGTATGGGCAAATTGTAAATAATTGCTTATATCTCGGCTATTAATGATTCAAATGAGACAAAAATTTTTCCCCTTAATACCAGTCACACATAGAAGCTTACCACAAATTTTCAGTTGAATAGGTCTAGTATTCGTGCTATACGAATACTATTATTTAATTTTATTTATTTTATTTATTTATTTATTTAATTAATTAATTAATTTTTTTTTTGGCGGGGGGGGGGGAGCAAAGATTGAACCGATGACCGGAAAACCCAAATATTGAAAAAAAATATATACCTAGTAAAGATCTGACTTATTTACATAAACTTAAATTGTGGAAGCACCAGTTCACTAACGAACGAAACACTCCTACCATGTTTTATTAAAGAGGTACGTTCACATCTTCCACTAGATGAATGGTTGAAAAGAAATCTATGATATTGAAAATTAGGCTAGACACAGAGTTCTCTTAAGAAATGAACATATTAGGTATCCAGGTGTCGATGAGTTCATAAAATTGCATATATTATTGATAATTGATGTAGAATGAGTAATTATATGATCAGTTTGCAGCTTTTGTGTAGACAAATGAGCAAAATGACAGGTTTTTTACTTGCACTTTAGCTAGCAAATCATGCGACTTTGACCGCCACCTTTGTGATGGCTGGCGACAGTCTACTTCAGATGTCTTTGACTGGAGACGTCATACAGGATCAACAAACTCTGCCAATACTGGTCCAGATGGTGATCATACCAGCGGATCAGGTATGGGAAATATCACCTACTTCCGCTGATGTTCGTCTTTTCTTTTCTTTTCTTTTTTTTTTTTTTCTTCTACTGATTCGGCTGCCTTCAATGAAACATCGAATCGACAGCAAATAGAGTAAAATGAGTAAATAAGCAAGAATTTGTGAAATGATGGTTAATTTTTTCTTGCGTTTGTAGGATACTATATGTACATCGAGACGTCTTCTCCACGAGTCGCCGGTGATAACGCAAAGCTTGAGTTCTCTGTACCTGGAAATAGAGAACCGTCTTGTCTCACGTTCTATTATCACATGTATGGAAGCACAATGGGAACACTCACTGTCTTCAACGGAAGTTCAGTAGTATTCAACGCGTCAGGAAACCATAACAACACCTGGATTAAGGCAGAGATAACTATCCATTTGACTGACATTGTAAGTTTTTTTTTTCGGCAGATGCATAATTTTCCTGTGAAATGGCTTCACTCTTCGTAAGCGGTGACGAAAAAGTCCTCAAATAACAAACACGTTTAATCGGCCATAAAAAAACCTCCAAACGGTAACACTGTTAAGTCTCAACGGCACAATCCTCGAAAACAAAATGACCTCTGAAAAACTGTAACTCGCACACGCGAATAAACGTACGCGCGATAATGCTCGCGAAGTTAAGTTACAAATTTCAAATGTAAGAGCGCGCGCACGCTAATCGCGCGTCACTCAAGTTCAGTAGTTTTCTTCTTTACATTCACTTCAAAAGAGTTTGCGTAAGTACAACGCAGTGCAATATTCATCATTATAGCTGATCAATAACCTTTTTGTATTTAACAAATAGATTCCATTTTGCCGTGCGTCTGTTCAGTTATAGATCACAGATGACGTCAAAATGTGGTAAGAACAAAAAAGTGGCCCACGAGCCGCTAGGTGAGTGGGTCACTGATGTTCTTACCACATTCTGACGTCTTCTGTGATCTATAACTGAACAGACGCACTAGGCAAAATGGAATCTATTTGTTTTATACAATAACAAGACTTCTGCATACTTTAGTATCGCTAAAGCGCCGTCACCGGTGAGCCTCGGTTGCAATTGTTTTCATTTCGAGATAGTTTTCCGTAATCACGAAGCACTGTTAAACCGATTTTAAAATACGCAATACGAAGGAAAAATGAAATGTCAAGAAAAGAAACTGACCTTTTTTCCTTTTGTACTCTGCAAGTTTTAACTAAAAGTAAGCGTTCAACGGCGTTAAACTGCCAATCATGGATTTTCCGTCCGTAGCGTCTTCAAACTGCTCGAGCATCGGACAAACACTTGCAGCTTTCAATAAATATTTTTCAAATCAGTCACTGTCTACTGTAAGCTTGTTTAGTCCAGTTAATTGTCTCGAAGGGTGTAGAGTATTTGGCGGATTGTTCCTCGATGTAGATTTATAATTAAGCTGAATTTTCTCTTGTTGTTTTCGTTGCAAGTTTTGAACAACTTTGCCGACAAGACTGACTTGGACTATGAACTCTGATCACGCGCGCGAGTCACACCACGCAGTGACGTCATCTGTGCGTCTGTGCTCTAATAGATGACAGGCATCAGCCAATCACAATGCGCGCAGTAACTCGGTTGTTGTATAATTTTATTTAGATAATATAGACGGACTGGCACCAAAACAACCTGAATGACAAAAACATAGGAAACCGGAAAAAGAAACACACATTGACACAGACAGACCGATAGATAGATAGTCATTCCGGAATTAAGCAAAACCTCAACCAAACAAAACAAAACGAGGATATTTGTTTAGTTTATAGTCGAGAGTCAACAATAGTTTTTGTCGTTTGTTCGTTACTCATGTTTATATACAGTACATTCTATGTTGTTGAAGGTGTTGTTGTTGTCTCTTGGTTAACATTTAACTCGACTAAGCCTTTGCCCATAATTTACTTATTTCTGTTATCACTTTGTTGCGATCACGAGTGGAGCATTATTTTCATTCATCTGGAATCCATCTAGGTGACATTTGAAGGGATAAGAGGACCTTCTTATGAGGGTGACTTAGCCATCGATGACGTCTCAGTTAGCAGTGGAAGCTGCGAGGGGCATTCTACAACTCCAGCATCTCCCACAGCATCAACACCAACCCTATCATTGCCCTCAGGTCCAATTACGTTTGAGACTGTTACAGTCAGGCCTTCATTGTCGCCTGAGCCGTCCACATTTAATCCGTCCACTGTTAAGCCTTCCATGTCTTCACAGCAATCCCTTTCAAGTAGCTCTTTGACTCCTGAGCCTTCCTCACACCTACCGAGTTCATCAGGTATCGTTCATTATCCATTTTCTCTGTTTTAATAACCCAATGGTTGATACACCCACTTCTTTTATTATTTTATGACATTTTTAGTGTGTATTGAGAGTTACCTGCTACAGTTGATACATTCTGATAAGGCCAGCCGTTTTGTTTTTCTTTAGTTCTCGCAACAATTGCAATTAATTTGGCCTCGTTTTTGATTTACATCTTATCTAAATAGTTATTTTCAGGCTTTTGTACTTTATGGCAAAAGGATTGTCTAATTTAACTCAAGGAGATGTGTCATGTACCATGGCTTATCTCATTGACAGAAATAAATTGATCTGCCATTTTATCCGCCACTGAGGAGATGTCTGCTTAGTAAATACTGTTAATATCTGTTTTCCTCAGATGAAAGGATGAATAGAATGTCCGTTCTCTTAAAACGCACTGTTGCGAATGTTAAAACTGTATCCTTTCTTTCAGTCCTTCAATTCTTGATTTTCAAAGTGAATATTAGATGGTGGCTACTGAATGGCGGGCTCTATATTCAACACATTAACTACACCATTATTATCAATAAAAATCATTTTGTACAATATATATATATATATATATATATATATATATATATATATATATATATATATATATATATATATATATATATATATATATAAACTAATCCAAAAACCCTCCGTTTGGTTAGTAAGAAGTTAGTATTGGGCACTACTAGTATTAGTATTCCAAGGGTGGCAAATGTTCGTTTTGAAGATCAATGTGTTAGATCAATCCGGAGCTTCAATTTTCACAACACTGCTCGTTACATTAATTAATTTTGGAGAAAACATTTGTCATTGCAGTAATATATTTTATGCTTTTATTGTTAGTATTTTTTCTGTGGTTTTGTGTTCTAATGTAGTTTTTTTTTTCCTGCTAAAAAACCTTTGAATTTGAGGTACTTCCAAATCCGCTCATACTACCCCGACACCATCATTAAAGGACATGCAAGAATCAGTCTTGTTGGAAGTTCGAAACCTAGATATTAGACAGGTACATTACTGTGCTTTTTATTATTAATTTTCGGGAATATTTTAATATACTTAACTGATGGAAGGTAGATTATGAAGTACAAACCAAAAGAGGCTTTTGTGTCATCGCATAGCAAATGTCTTTGAATGAACCTATACGTTTAGGTTTGAATTAACTTTACCAAAAGCTCTAAAAAGCGCTTGGTGCGGTTTTAAGGGCATTGAGATGTTACAGCGAAAGTCTTCAATGCTACACACCTCCAATTTTCGTTGTTGCAGTTAAATGCTCCTAGAGTTTCGGGATGGGAAGTCAGAAGTTCCCGCATTCTCACGCAGGGTGTGAGAAGAACAGAAAAGACCTGGTGTGAATAGAATTGATATCTTATATCTCTGTATTAGGCCTGGTTTAAACGTCGCATTTTACATGCGCCGAATACAACACTAATTCGAGTCGACTCGAATTAAAAAATTCGGCATTTGGTTTAAAACGTCGCATTTAATTGTGACGCATTTAATTGCTGAGCGTTCAATTCCAAATATAAAAACCCAAAATTATCCTTCGTGGTTCAGGTTGTCCACAATACGCAAAACCTGGTCATTTCACGTTGTTGTTCCGCAAAGAACGGCTATGAACGGCAACGAAACTGGAACAGTCGAATATTCGACTGAACTCGCAAATTCAAATCTGCCGAATTTAATTGTTTTAAACGTCGCATTTTACATGCACTTAATTCTGCAATTTGATTCGCCACATGTAAAATGCGACGTTTAAACCAGGCCTTATTGGGGCGGTTTAATAAAACACCTTACTTGAATTATTACCTTGGTCTACTAGCATTTACTTGTTTTATACTTGTGAACATTCCGATACCACTTCAGCCGATAGGTTGGCTTCTAGACCAAACAAATTGTATCCATTCTGATTCATTATATATTTGCAAAATTAAAACCTCAAAATTTGCCTTAATCGACGCATTTCAATATTTCTTAGTATAATCATCTTGATAAGTATTTTTTTTTCTATCTCTTTCTATCTATCTCTCTTTCTTTCTTTTGTCTCTTGTGTTTAACGAGTGGAACAAATATATGAAAAGTGACTTTAAAACGGAAGTTGCAAGGGCGGCTACAGATTACTGTGCTTCTCAAGGACCCCAATGCCAACATTCTGCAAAGAGGTATAAAAATAACTAAAAAAATACACAAACAGTCTTTGAGTCTTAGTTTAAAACCTAGAAAAATGCACAAAAGCACTAGAAAAACTTGCATGGTCTTGTTGGGTCTTTAAGCTCTGGGCCGGGATGTTCAAAGGACGATTAAGATAATCCAGATTTAGAATGAATTTTGATTTCATTTTTTTTTTAACTTTTAAGTGAACTGTTCTGTTTATAATTTCTGTCCTCCAGTTTTGATGTGGGCAAATCTCAAACTTCCCAAAACATGAGCAATTTTAACTCTTTTATGCAAGAGACATTGAACCCTTGATCAACTTGGTTAGTGTTTATCGGCCCTCGAACAACCCCGCCCTGGAGGAATATATACTTAAATAATCCTCTTCACCTATGAATGATGTTGGTTCCATGCTAACATTATTCTTTTTAGGGGAAAACTTGCATTAAATAGGAGAGCGATATAGTTCAAACATAATTCCATAAATGTCTCGAGAATTATGCGTCTGACTGAATCTTCGGACATTAGTGTCAATATTTGTGCGCCTAGGTATATTAATTAATTTCTCATTTCTTCCTTGTACAGTTCCCGTCGAAAGCGGTCTTCTAACAACATGGTGTTCACAAGCGATATGGTTCACATTCTCCAAGGCTATCCAAAGAAGTCTCCTGGTGATCCTGAAATAACCTTGTTAGCTTTTTATTTACAACTTCCCCAAGGATCCTCGGATAATATCGTTACCAAAGACGCCCTTACAGCTATCGTCGAGAGCGATATGTCGAGAATCGGAGCATCGATGGGCGGTACCATCTTAAGCGTTCAGCCTTTACTCATCAGCACAGATACCACTAACGACAGTGATGAGGAATCAAAACCAACACTTATGGTTGCTATTTTAGGAGCTACTGGGGCTGTTGTTTTACCTTTGGTAATTACCGTTGCTGTTGTGTTGGCTTGCAAAAGGCGAGCAAGGTAAGAATCACGAAACGAACAAGAGCTGTACCCATCAATAACTACATACTTCTTTTATTTGTTACTGCTTGTCTAATAATCTGACGGATATCTTTCTCGTATTTCAACCGTCGATGGTCTCTTTCCGCTTTCTTGGTCTCTTGTTGAATAGACAACAGCATGACGTAAAAGCACTGTCTTTTTTTTTTTTTTCTGGCTGATTAGACACTTTGGCTCTAGGCAGATTTTACCAAATACCATGGGGAAAAATTGATACTAATTATGCACACACTAATTCAAACGTGTTGTAATCGTTATGTTCATGTCGTATATAGTTTATACTTCGATCAAAAACATTTTTCTTTTTCAATCAGATGTGCATAAGGGTATATACAATGATTTAGCCAGCCATTTCTGTCTTTTTAATTGTGCCCATATAAAGCTTTGGTTCTGGGGTCGCAGTGGACATGAGCTGTCCCAAACATTGGACATTGAAGAACATTAGCGAATTGAGAACATTATTAGGATGGTCAAAGATTTCCTGTAAGCCAATCCAAAGCAAATTTCGTGCAGTAAGAACAATGATAGAACTCACTATCATTTACCGACTAAAGTACCCGTATTAGTCGCGCCCGTACTAACAATGGTGCAAGAAAGTCTAAGTTTAGAGAGCGTCAGTGGAGAGGGACTGTGTTTCCACATGACATTTCATCAATAAGGTTTGAAGCCTTTCATTAAATAGAGTTGCTTTTGACATCAGTTAAAAGCAACAGAATTAGCAAGTTTTCGTCATCTGCTGCTCCAAATATCACGGCGAACCAAATCCCTGTCAGCTAATTGGTGTGATTTATAATGTATGAAAATTCGACTTCATGATTACATCGTTCCTGTTATTTTTACTCTTTTGTAGGAAAGTTTCTGCTGTATTGCCCTTTTTTTCGTGAATGTAATAATTTAGAAAGAAATACTTATTTTAATGTTAATACATGTATGATAACTTTTTCCCTAAGGTCCAATAACCAATCGGCAAGGACGGCCGCCAATTGTTACAATAACGAAGCTTGCTACAACGGTTCTGGAGAGGAAGCCACGATTGAAATGACGTGTGATAATGGTACTTATTCATCCGGTGATGCGTCCAACATAAAGTCTGAGGAACACGAGCAAGCGAAAACTTAAAACCTTCATTTATCTGCCAGCCACTCACCAGTAGTTAAAAAGGTTAGATAGGTAGAACCCCCGGGGGGGGGGGGGGGGGGGTACTCCCATATATGGGCTATATAGGTATGTGCCGCGGGATAGGGTATGTTTTTTGAGGTTCTCGGTCCTTAAATAGAATATCACTTTTGTTCCTTTTGACATTGTGTTCCCGGTGTGATCCTTAGATAGGGTAGCTAAATTCTATCAGCTCAAATAAACGCCCAGCTTAACGAAAAAAATTGTCTGTTAAAAGTGAATTATCCGTCATTAAGTATTAACAACGCGATTTTGAAAGATTTGAGCTTTGCCGTGCGCGGTTAACCGTTATTTGAGTCGCCACGCAATGCTTCTCCTCCCCTTGAATAGGGTGTCAATTTTCAGGTTTGGGCCTTAGAAAGGGTATTAATTATCGTTTTATTTATCCTTAGATAGGGTCAGGGTTTGAGAACGTTCGCGGCACACCCCTATCCTAAATTTACGGGAGTACCCCCCCCCCCCCCCCTCCCCGGTAGAACGGTGTAAAAATTGCTGCATCAATCCTCCAACCAGTTGATTCATGCACCGATTAACAGTGGAGGAGCTATAGAGTCTCTGAGATTCAAAAATTTGCGTGGACGATAGGAGCACCCAACCTCTCTGATAGTATAGAAAATACAAAAGGACTCTGCACGAGATCTGTCAATCAAGCAAAAAGCAGCATGGAACAACAGAGCGTGTAGTTAAAAAATAAAAAAATCTGTACTAGAAGCAGTTACTAAATAAAAAAGTATGTTTACTTTGTAAAGTTGATGCTTTTATTTCTAGTTTGGTTGCGGTAATTTTTGATTTTTTTTTTTTTTTAATGAAATCGCACAATTGGTTTGATACGGCGACACCTTTAACATGTTGCCTAAGAAAAAAAACTCAGTATTTTTATCTTTTCAGTCGATAAATGGGCTTTTTACAGCTAACCGTGACCTTGTACAAAAATCCGCCATGATCAAGGGCAAGCTCCGCTCTGTGACATTCAAAGGAAGTCAACATGACTGCGGTGCTACTGTGTACCACAAGATCGTTACCTGCAAAGCGCCCATTCTGTACTGAAGAGTATAGGAATAATAAGTGAGATGCCTTTTTATTAATTAAAAATCTTTCGCTTGACTGTATTGCCTTGGTAGTGAGTTGTAAAGCGGTTGATTTCGCGTTTCCTATAGCAAAGTTATTAATTACTGAAATAAATTGTTGCGTTGCGTCAATGAGCAAAGTGAAACACATAGCTGATTATCAGCTGGAAGTTGACAAATTAAGGTAAAACGCAACCGTAGCAAATTTTGAGAAGCTGACGTTTCGAGCCCTAGTCCTTCGTCGGAGCAAAGGCGTTGCTTCGACGTTGAAGTGCCAAAAAAAAAAAAACAGTTAAAATGTAAAACCTTGCGACTTTTACTAATTCGTTCCGAATTCTGACCATAGTTTTTGTTACTGATGGTACACTAAGTGTTTTATTTATTTGTGCTTGAAATATTCTTCTTTATCAGAACTACCCCCTTTTGGCATACAAAATATCACCCACATTCAAACCGATGGTGTTTGACCTTGTGATGGCCCCGTAAAAGTGTAAAAATAATATTTTCAAACAATGTAAATGATCCATTTCGTCTATTGTTCAACTTGGCATGACTCAAATTCGTGCCCTTGCAATCGCTTTATGCCAAAGAGCAATTTTATCACAACTGGAGTCATTAATCTCCGGTTTCGAATAGTTATTCCCGATGAGAACTAGTTTCATATTTTTCTCGTTTCGAAGTACGCAAATGTACAAAGTAAATGTAAAACCTTGATACGTTTTTCATACTAAAATTCTTGTTATTGTATCTATGATAATTGGGTGAATAAACAGCAGCCCCCACTCGTTGATACTTGGCTTTGCGTGAAAATAAAGGATTACCCGTCGTCCCTAACAATATACAATATCAAATGACGTTACAGGAGATCGGCCGCGCAATCATAAAATGAGCAGCATGAAACACCGTACCCTGTAGTTAATAAATAATAAGAAATGTTTTACTTCTGAAGTCATTCCCTTTTTCCTTTCGAAGTTGTTTCCGGGCATTTTTCGTTTTTTAGGAAATGGCGGAATTGACTTTCTACCATGTCGCGTAGATGTGTTTGCTGGAGAAAAAGAAAAATCCCTTTAACAATTTTATCGTGGACAACCTATCGAAACCTAAAAATCTTGCTTCACGTTTCAGCTGATATTTTATTTTGTAACCTCACCATATTAAACAATGGATAAATACCTAACCATATTTTCCATTCAAAGTCTACGTCCAGCCGTATGGGGCGAACGGTAATTATAAAACCGATGAAAAAAAAAACCGATGATTCGTTTTTAATGAATTCTGCATGCCCTGTACTGTGCCAAACGATGACCAAACTGATCAAAAATATTTCAGAGTGAAGTAAAGAAAGCACTTTCGACAAGGTGAGAATTTCAAACAAATGTTGTCAGTTTTTCTATTGTTCGGTTTTACGTTTTTACCACTCAACAGCATTTCAACTACCGTTTTTCTCTTTCTGCAATTTTCTTTTGAGGTACTTCTCCTTCACTTTGTCTCGTGGTTGGAGGCTAAAAGCAGGATAAGTCCTCCATGTTGAGTAACTTTCTGTTCCAAAAGAGCTGATTTTGTTCGATGTCATCTTAGAAACTAAACATTTCAAAAAGTGAGACCTTGGAAATTGTCAAATGATCCCAAGTTGAAACATTGTATATATGAAACAGCGTATATATGGCAAGCCATGATTCTGCTATTTTTTTCGTGAGGCATTTTTTTTTCGTATTGCTGAATTAAACATGTTAACGTTTTTATTATTTTTCTAAAACCGAATGTTCGCAATTGGCAACATTAATGGAGCTGCGAACATTACTCCCACCCCCCACACTCCCCGCTAACCCCCCCCCCCCCCCCCCCTTCCCGCCCACCTGAAAATCCCAAATCTACCCTGAAAAATGATCATAGGAAGCATTTTCAATACAGACCCCAAAATGATCCTCAAGTAATCTCTATAGTCGGTTGCAAAATATTCCAATCAATAGCTATCGAGAGTATATTAGTTCACTTGTGCAGATTTCAAATTCGAACTGCCTTTAAACAAACTTCATTCCCGTAAGTTAGAAAAAGAGAAAAGGGAGGGTCCCCAATAGGTTTTTCGGGATCCGGGATTTGGCTTATTTGAAGGCCGGGATTCGGGATTTTGGAGGAAAAGGGGAGCGAGATTCGGGATTTTGAACGGGACACGGGATTTGGCGATTTTACGAAGCGGGACTCGGGAAATGTTATTTTGAAGAGCCGCGATTCGGGAAGTCCGTTGACGAAAATGTACGAAACCAACCTGTTATCTTCATGAATGTCGGAAATTGGCCAGCCAAATGTATCCACGATCCGATCACGCGGCTAATTTGTGACCCCTATGGCGATCTTGTATGTTTCCGTGAACCTTGGTCGTAATAATATCCTTTGGATTCGATTCACAAGCGACCTTTTGTCGACCGCAAAATCTCGAGTGTCAAGTTATATCTACTGTATATTGATCGGCACGTGTGGCTGTAGCTTTAGGTCGTCGACGGAGAGTGACACAGTAGTGTTTGGAAAAGCGTGTCCTAGCGGATCCTAGTGATGTCGGCTAACACCGACACCGATGATCCAGATGTACATGATATTATAAGCTGTGGAGCTCTTTTTCATGAAAAACGGAAGAGCTGATGTTCATTTTTGGGAAAGGAAAAATTTGGGGGCGCAACTTCACCGCTCAAGGAAACTGTTAGGTTTAAACTAAAGAAATAATCTTTGCGGTAAAATTGCAAAAATTCAGGGTTTCAACGGGATTTGAACCCGTGACCTCCGCGATGCCGCTACGATGCCCTACCAACTGAGCTTGTAGTTACCGTTTTAGAACCTTGCTATTCTCAGTATTCTGGACTCATTTCATCCGTACTATAGGTATAGCTTGAACCGGGGGCTCGTTCCTCCCCCACCCCCCCCCCCCCCCTTCCCCAGACCTCCATCAACAGACACTTTTTTGGGGAAAAGAAGTCAACAACCTCATATGGTGATGTCCACATATGTCTCGGCTACTCTCGTGATTGCAAGTTACCTTAATGTGTTATATACGACAATACAGATTCAAAACATGGCTTCAAGATGGCTTGCAAATGACAACAAACTGCTTCTCAAAAATGCACCAAATGGGATTCGAGCATGTCTAGATTTTCACAATTTTCCCTGGGGAGGATGTCCCCGTACCCCCTACGGAAATTGGCTTCCAACACACTTTAAACATCACCACCATTTGTAACTTTTGGCCCCTCTCACTTACAAATTCGTTCCTACGGGCCTGACTAAAGGGTGGCACTAAAGGCATAGAATAACGACGTACAACACAATGAAGGACTGTGTGACCTAGTTCATTTGAAACTGAAATCTGCCAGATGAACTATGCCCTCGCTTTGGTGGAAAGAGCTAATTTTCATACTTGGATTTGTTGTGAAGGAATCTGGACACCCTAAAAAGGCCTTTTTCCGTTCAGGTAAGGGACCTTAAGAAACGCTAGTGACCGGGATCGGGATTGGCCACTAAAAACCGTCGGGATTACGGGATTGAGGAAAAATTTTGGTCGGGATGGCGGGATTGAAGAACCCTATTGGGGACCCTCAAAAGGGAAAAAACGTTGTGTATCGATTTAATTTGACTATGTTTTTCATTCTCATTTTAATCCACAGGGAAGAAAGCTTCAAATCAGACGATGACGAAAACTCTTCTTATGGACAAAATGTATCTCTTCACAGTGGTAGTGTGTTTGTTTCTGCACACCTTTATTTTGAATGACAACTGTGCCATAGCTACACAAGGTGATCGTAATTTACTTATGTCATCTACAATATGCCTTAATTTCGTTCTTGAATTTTCATCTTTTTAAATGTGAAATGTAGTTGGCTCTTGCTTGCTGTATGCATTTGATTTGCCTTTGCATTTTAGCCTTTATAAAAAAAATTCGGTACATGACCACACAAACTTTTAGCCCGTAGATGTCTAGCCCGTGTATCAATAAAGATTATCTGTCTATTTATTTTTGCGTTTAGTAAATGACCCAAAAAATAGTTTTTTCTCTTCTTTTCCACGTGTTCAGTTTTGCAAGGTCGTATAATTTTTGTGGAGGCCCTTCGCCAATGGCGCGGTGTCGTATCGACATGATGGTTTACGAAAAAAAAACATCATAACTTATTTTGTAGGATATGAAACAAGTTAATTATCGCTTAAAATAAACTTTGTTCTGTTATAAACTTCGGTGTAAACATGAGCTTAATGTGTAAATCTACGTTGTCATACGGTGCCTTGAGTTTGGCAGATGGAAAATTGTGGATAAAAATATAAGGATCAAAAGAAAATTAAAAATATCAATCAAATGCTTGCGACCTTTGAAGGGGTTTGCTACTAAGAGCGTGCGGTTCTATTTTTAGCGCTAATTTGTTTGGCAATTCGGTTTTAGCGGAATGCCACCTTTGTGATTTATTCGGTTTCTCTTTAACATTTTCTTTACCTTTCACAAATTTTAAAATTAAAGTGCAAATTTAATAGGTTTTTTGAAGTATGGCAGCTATGCTTTAAATTGCAGTTTTCTTGTGTTCGATTTTTCGCAGCTTTCGTTATTTTCATTGAATGAATTCTGTATAAAAGCAAAAGCCGTAAAAAACGCTCGCACCTTACGTACCCAAAGGTCAGGTTATTGAGTTGGTGGGGTGGACACACAACAAAAAGGTTAACAAAAATTGCTTGAGATAAAAAAAAAAATGTTGGATTCGATTATCTTTGAAGTCATTTTGTTTTCCAAACACAGGTTCCAACCACAGGCAGACAAGGCTCTGTGTTTGAGACCGTGTCACATAAGCGTCACGGTACGCGCTATTTGATCTCATACATTCACTGTAATTTGTAACGACTGACCTCGGCTTGATCCAACTGATCGCGAGAAATGCTCCATAAAATAAAAGGATTTTGCATCTTTTAATCACAAATTGTGATCTACTGTAAGCCAAATAAATAAAGTTCACTTATTTTTTTCGTTTGCGAGGTATTTTGCGAATTTATGGGATTTTTGGTCGTTAATTCCTCGCTAGCAGTCTCCGACCCAAAACTTTTGTTTGGGGTTGGTGACGGCTAGCGAGGAGTTAACGATCGAGCCGAGGTCAGTGGTTACAAATTACAGTGAATGTATGAGATCAAATAGCGCGTACCGTGGCGCTTATGTGACACGGTCTCAAACACAGAGCCTTGTCTGCTAGTGTTCCAACCAGGATTGTCGCTATCGAACGGCTCGATAGATCTCAAGTTGCGTTGATTAATCTTCATTCACTCGCGAAAGCCTTTGAAAGATTAGTGCTTTTTCAATGTATTAAAAGAAGAACGGCCCGGTTGATGATAATGGAAAGTCGAGTATCTCTTCTTCGATGAAAGTCTTCCCCATTTTATACCGATCCGAAGTAAATGAAGATAAATCAAAGGCACTTAATGCCGTCTCGTGTCACTCTTTTTTCCAGATTTTCGTGACACTAGAACATTGATTGATTTTGACGAAGATCGTGAAAACTATATCTGCTATATTCCAACACTGTAATCACTATAAATAGAGCTGAACAGTAAATATCCAGTTAAAACCAGCTGTACCATTATTGTACGCGTTGTAAACAGAAATGATAATTCATTTTCAACAACTTTCCCAAAACCCATCACATTCAATAGTTCCACTGAAGATAACATGGTAGATATCAAAGCATGCTATTCTTTTTAAAATAGGGAAAATAAAGCTGTCATTCTGATACATCCTCTAATTGTACTTATTAAATCGGTATCCGGTCGTTTCGCCTGCAAGATGTTTCGCCTACAAGTCGATTCGCCTACACTTAAGTTGATCGCCTAGACTACGTGAGATGTTTGACCTACCCTGACGTTTAATCATAATGTATTTTCTTCGTTCTTAAAACGTGAGAGCCCAAACACGCTAAACACGATGTATATTCCTCGTTCTAAAAGCGTGAAAACGTAGGGGAATGAGACTTGTAGGCGAATCATCTTGTAGGCGAAACGACCGACATTCATTTAATCTATACGCCAATAGACTTAGACTATAAGACAAGACTCTCGAAAGAGATTTTAGAGATTCATCCATCCACTGAGTATACTAAGCGTGTAGCGCGACATGCACAACAACGTCAACGAAAACTCTACAGGTCTAGCCTGAAATGTCAGCCGTCTTCTCTTCTTCCCGGCCACCCGTCCTCTGAGGGGTAAGGAAGAGAAGACGGCTGACACTTCAGACTATCTACAGGTCCATCTACTGACATCTTGGTGATAGACGTTTCTGCTTTTCAAAGCTAAGAGAACTCATCAAATATAATTCCTCTCTTTCGGTGTGTTTTGTTCTTCTTCTACGCGTTTTCTTGTTGAGTTACAATTACTTTTCATTGATAATCTCATAGTATAATTTAAAGGTTAGAATGTTATTCTAAAAACGTAAAGCTTGTCTGTATTTTACTTGATAGCTGCTAGCTGCAGTTCAAAGATATCCAAAATTGAAAAGCGTAAAGCTAATTTTAACAAAAAAATAGACTCTTCATCCTAAATACGCTACATGTACTCCTCTTCAGACCTTCATCCATCCACTAATATATAGATTTAGGCAGGCCTAAAAGCGGAGCTCCCATTTATTAATTTTTTGCTTGAATTTACAGTGTTTTGATGTCCCTGCACTTTATTGGGTTCCCCACTAATGCACGGAGGCGCACATATCAAATTTTAGTATAAAAACTTTTTATAACTTTTACTGTACACGAATAAACCTCCTAGAGCAAATCAGTGTAAAAAAGGACCTCGATGAAGGCAAGGAAATTTGTTTTGATTTACTTCAAAACAGTCAAGGCCATACAATCAACTCAAGGCAAAAAAAAACAGCGCGAAAAAAGTCAACACGCGGCTAAAGAAAATGAGTTCACGCCAGAACAAAGAAAAACACGGCTGCAAAACAAAACTGGCAAATTCATTGCGAGCCGGTTATGCAAGTTATTTTAAAGCAGTTTTTTTGTGTGAGTTGTGGCAGTTTGTGATTTCGAAGTGGTGCTCGCTATCTAACAAGCGAACAATGTAGTTTGAGCCGTCTTGTTTTGGTTCCATGATTAACTATTCTGTTTTATAGTACACGTTGCTTAATACGTTAGAGAATTTTACGTAGAGAACTACATGAATTTTCTTTGTTTCTGGTAAGTAAATGTGCGGTAGAAAAAGTCTGAACTCACTCACCCAGGCACAGGTAATACGCAACGAAACGGGCGTAAAGAATTGTTTACGAATCTTAAATCACGCGTACGAGATTTAACATACACTCACTGAAATAAACAATGCGAGCGAAAATAGAGCAGTTGGATAATAAATCGCTTAAATTCATTTTAGTGTGCAGTATCATTGAGTAGTTTTACTAGTTTTGGTTTGGACTTGCGGGATTTTCCTCAGTATAAGTGTAGTTTGTAATATTTTGCAAAGGCGAAACGTGTTTTTGGTCCGAGTACATGTAGTTCAATAATTTAAATTTTCTTTTCAAATGAAAATCCAAAAATGAATTTTACAGTTTACTCCACTATAAACTAAAACACAGCATTTGAAACCAAACATTTAATAGACAACGTCTGTATAAAATGTACAAAGGTGATTAAAGCTAAGAGGTTTGAAAGCAGCATTAAGAAATAATGGCATTTATAAATATGTAAGCCTACGGAAAGGTCTGAAAAACGATACAACTTCGAGTTCGTTTATAAATGACTGAAGTATAAACATATTCTCACAATAAAAACAGACTTCAGCTTAGGGTATAAATTATGTTTGTTACCTTACATTTGGAAAAGGCTTGTAAATTCTGCAGGGCAATGCTTTCAAACCAGCACCATATTAAATATCGGAAACGAACACGCCATTTTCCATGTGAGCTTACTCCAACTCTAACTCCATCGAGATATACATTATATGAATTATCAGCGAAGATCAATCTCTTCCTTTCTTACGGTGTAGCTGTTGACAGTCTTTTATCCATCACTTCTTGAACTTGACCGGCTCTGAGCTCTCTTTTAGTTCGGCTTAAAGTCAGCTTAATTAAGCAGCCGCAGGAACCGTAGACAGTTCTTCAACTCTCGCTGTTTTTGACTTCTTGTCCGATATATCATATTCAGGTTGGCAAACATTTCGGATGTTCACGCTAAGAGGCTATCCCTAAATCATTTGGCATACGTTTCCATGATGTAGATGAGTAAATAAAGCAAGAAATATTCACGAAGATCTATGTTTTCCAGCAGCTTTGTTCGCCTCTTTCATTCAGCTTAAAAAGCGAACAAGGTGCCACCCGTGCCACAGATTTTTGCCGCCTCTTCATACAATCGCGTCGTTTAAGTTAAAATGAAATGTCCAGATCATTTTATAACATGAGAAAAAAACCTCTGAAGTAATGCAGTGTTCTCACAGATTTTTACGACAGGTAACTCAACTCTAAATGAACCGAATATGTTTTTGTGCCACGTTTTGCGTAAGAAGGACTCCAAATCACTCTCCAAATCAAGTACAAAGGCAAACAGGCAAACTCGTCCCCAGGCCTAATCCGTGCGTACGGGCGTACGTACGGACGTACGGACGGACATGACGTCATAACCAAATTTTCTCGGCTTGATGGATTAACCAAATTATATAGCTGTGGATGCTCCGCCCGCGGGCGCCTTCGGCGCCCGCGGGAGCTCCGCTAAAAGGGCTGTCGCTGCAGCTCTAAAAAAGTTGTGTTATATTGTAGCGTGAAATTCACAACAAGATATACAAGATATATGAACCTACATCTAGTACCTCTTGACTCAGGTCAATCGTCGTGGTCCAAAAAAATAAAATTAATGTTAATTGCTTTGCGTTTCAGATAGACATTTCTGCTCTTCAATCCGAAGAAATCTCATCAAATATAATTTCTCTCTTTTCGGCCATACATAATATTAGTCGTTTCTAACTAACCTGGAGTATTTTTTTTTTCTTTTTCTACGCGGTTTCTTTTTGCATTATAATTAATTTTCACTGACCTTTCAACATGCCAAATGCTCGTTCCATAACAGACCGTAGCTCACCGAACTTTAAGTTAAACTTTGTCTGCTCGTGAGTCAGGCGTCCACTGTCCGGGTACGGTTTCACTAGCCAGCTAGGTAAAGTCTGTATACGAGCCTAGTGGCCCATCAGGCCGGAGCTTATCCCGGTTTCCGTAGCGTGAAGCGACTAGGAGTATTGCTACTCCCCCTGGATGGGACGCCAGTCCATCGCAGGGTTACCCCCAGCAGTAAATTCGCCGGTACCCATTTATACACCTGGGTGGAGAGAGGCACTATGAGAGTAAAGTATCTTGCCCAAGAACACAACGCAGTGCCCCGGCCAGGGCTCGAACCCGGACCGCCTGATCCGGAGTACAGCGCACTAACCATTAGGCCACCGCGCCTCCTCTGTTGAATTTATGTTGCATGTTGGAAGGCTTAGAATTTGCTTGTTCTTTCCAATTTCGTCAAGTAACATCAACCCTAATATCATCATGCGAGTGCACTCGTAAAAAAATAGAAACACTGTATTACAACGATCATATTACAACAATCACATCACCAAAGTATAAAGTAATATCATTGTAAATTACAGAAATTTCTAGAAAAATGTTTCTTACTCCTTTAAACTCAATCACAAACCTTCTGTAAGGAATAAAACGAAATAATTTCGAACCTTCCCCCCCCCCCCCCCCCCCCCGCACTCAACAAGCAGTACACGACAAAACTACATCTGTTTTTTAATTAACTTCGATAAAATCTGTTTATCACATTCTTCTCATTTTTTGGCGGTATTACAAAGTAAAACCTCTCTGCCATCACCGTGTAAGACCAAACATAATGTCCCAGCATTTACAATTTACTCTATACCTTGTCAAACGCGTATAATTAAATAAATACCTAAAAACTATTCTTCCAGCAAAAACACATATAATGTACCACAAATTTACCATAAATATATATCCATTGTTTTAACCTTGTTCACTTGCCGCTTTGTAACCACACGTGAGATCTTACACGAAGTACTTCTCTACGCCAAAGCTCCCACACCAACTTCTCGTGTTACGATGGTAACACGAGACAAAAAAGGAGGACTTCTCGGACACGGGCTGTTTTCCTTTTTAAACAACACAGACTGTAGGAGAACACCGCAAATTAATTTCATTCACTTTTTCATCCGTATTTTTACATCCGCCACCCGCCATTCGCGTTCTCAGGTCAAATAACAATAAATGAAATGTCAGAAATTGATTAAACACAAGTTTATTTTATTTTGATACATGTCTTAAACAACATGACGTAGATGTTTGCACTCCTTACCTGTGTTGTTTGAATATCGATGTTTTTTCCTCCACCGTCGTGTTCCCCAGAATCGAACTTGCAAAATAAATTCTGCAACGTAATTGTCCTATCCGCTACAAACCTAGTGTACCAAGGCTTTAAAATTTTAGCCTGAGTTTGAATTTAAACACACACAAAAGCCATCTCTCAATTACGCATTTACTCCTGTTGGTTTTTTTTTTTCGTACAAACGTTACCAATACTGCAATAATAGAAAAAGAGAGGCGGCCCAAAAAAATGATGCGGGCAGAGACGAGAAACACTTTTTCTTTTTACTTGGCCTAATCCTTAGCTATATTTTCTGAGGTTATACCTAACAATATATAGGTATGACTAGATACAGTTTTAAACGGGCTTGTCACGGATTTTAACAGATTTTTGAAACACCAAAATGTATATTTGTGTCAAAGGAAACCAAAAAATAATAGTCCATTTTTATTAACAATTGCTATATTAGAGCACCGAAGCTGTTAACAATCGTCTTTGGCTGCAGATGGCTACGATGGAAATGGATTACAACTTGAAAAGTTTAGCTAAACTTTTCAAGTCGTTTCCACACATCTACAAAAAAATCAATATTTATAGCCGTAGCTAGATTTCTATCTACATATTAAGGTTATATCTTCCTTTAGATGTTCAAAGGTAATGATTTTCATGGTTTAAGTTGCATACCACTAATTTCAGAACAGTTTAGACCAAAAATCTGCGAAATCCCTGTGACAGAGCTCCTTTAAACATCTACTTACCGCAGTGTTGATATTACATAAAAAACTTCTTCTTTAGCCTTAACCCTTTAAGTCCCAAAAGTGACCAACATCAAACTTCTCCATACAATATCAATACTTCATCAAGAGAAAAGCTATGAGAATTAATAAAATGATCACCAAAGGGAAATTGCTTTGATCTTTTAACAAATTCTCCCAGGTTAAACAATAAGAAATTATGCATTGAGATCAGTCAGGAGAATTTGCATGTTGATATTGGGGCTCAAAGGGTTAAAAGATTGAAAGCAAACGCGTTATTACTTGAAGCATTTCATGTATCCGATTTATATTTCCACTTTAGTCACAACATCTTGCGACTTTGACAGCGGACTTTGTAATGGCTGGCAACAGTCCTCCTCAGATGTCTTTAACTGGACATGGCACACAGGAAGAACACTATCTGATGATACAGGTCCAGATTACGATCATACTAATGGCTCAGGTACGAGAAACCTCAAACATTTCCTTTGCGTTTGGTTTGTTTGATATTTTTTTTTGTTTTCAATAAAAATCATTTTAGCATGAAAAGGGTAAGGCGAAAAACATTAAGGTCGCTGGGACACCTGGCCGTGAATAAATTCGTAATTGCTTGTCCTGCATCATTTAAAACGCTTGTTTTATTATTATTTTTTTTTTTTTTTGGCATAGGATACTATATGTACATCGAGACGTCTTATCCTCGAAACGCCGGTGATAATGCAAGGCTTGAGCTCTCTGTATCTGGAAATGGAGAGCCGTCTTGTCTTGAGTTCTATTATCACATGTATGGATACACTATGGGAACACTCACTGTCCTCAGCGGAAATGTGACAGTGTTCAAAGCATCGGGAAACCATGGCCAAATATGGATACAGCAGAAGAGCAGTATTAATTTGACTAAAACCGTAAGTTCAGTGCATTAGTAAGATGACAGACGAAACTGCCCAAAATTTAATCCTGTTCCAATTATTTGACATTGAAACAGGCACTGTACAAAAACAAACAAACCGAACGTAACAGCGATCTTACAGTAAGGGTAGTCCTGCAAAGACTGATGTTGGTGATACTGTCATTTCGAGAATCTGAGCGGAAGTCCTCTTTAGAGTCATGCACTCTATCCACTGGGCTACAGAGAGACTCATTGTGAGCAAGTTCATTTTTTAGGTTCATATATGACTCGCGTCCTGCATACTGCTAGGATCAGCAAGGTCGATAGTGAACTGCAGGATGATAAAAAGGGAAGAATATAAATTTTAACCTGCATAGCGAAATGAGAAAGATGTATTTTTCTTCATGTCACAAGCCTGATAAAGGACTGACGACTCCGATTTACCATGGGCCTCTCCGTAGCTCAGTGGATAGAACGCCTGCCAGGTGTTTGGAAGGTCATGGGTACGGTTGCCGTCGAGAACTCATTTTTTTTCTTTGTACCACGCTCGTATTAGAAAAGATTAAAAGTTGTCTACTAACCAGGATTTTTCCTAGGTTAAAATTAGATTTCAATTGACGTTTCGAGCAGTTTCACTGGTCTTCTTCAGGCATGATGATCCACGATTGCCAATATGGCGGATCCACCGTATTGACATTTTTTAAAAAGCATCAAGCCTGAAGAAGACCAGTGAAACTGTTCGAAAAATCGATTGAAAACTAATTTTAACGTCGGAAAAATCTCGCGTAAGTAAACAACTTTTAATTATCTTAGGAAATGAGAGGTGGAAGTTTTGGTCATACGATTAGAGATCGACTTGTATTATTTTCGAGAATTTTGGCACAAATTTTTCCTAATATTTTGGATATTACGAAAACCTCAATCGACATCTACTCTTAACTCTTTTTCTCTAGGTGACATTTGAAGGAACAGTTGGATCCTCTCACGCAGGTGACTTAGCCATCGATGATGTCTCCATCAGCAATGGACACTGCCAGGGTAAGACTGCACCGAAAACGTTACCTCCATTTACCTCACAAGATGGTTGAGAATCAAAATCCTGAACTGAATCCAAAACAAATTTATTCGCCCTCGTCAAGCTCCCCTCTACAGTTACCAACTCGTAGAGATGAATTAGTGTACCGTAAATGTTGTTCGAACTATACATACGGCAAAAGATCAGTAAAAGATGACCGCCGATTTATAGAATGTTTTAAAAGTTTGATGCGTACAGTGCAGCAATTTCGATTCCAATCACATGCCAGAAAAGGGAGACGACAATATATATGGGTTATTGACCAAGCGTGAGGTCAAGATGGCGGGATATTGGCCGAGTTCTTTTTTTTTTTTTCGTGTTTATGGACCGAGACGAAGTCGAGGTCCATAAACACGCAAAAAAAGAACGAGGCCAATATCCTGCCATCTTGACCGAACAAGCTTGGTCAATAAAGGATTTATTATATGACTTTTTTCGAGCACTGAAAAGAAAGCCAGTTGCATGCACAATCAATGGCACGCGCTAAATCATTTCATTGGTTTAAAAGTTTAATGAGTGACTGTCAAATTCTTGAATGAATCGAGACAACAGCGAAATTCTTTAGCCCTAAAACGGATATTGAAATGGCTTAAATTTGCGAATCAACGTTGAGTTTGAAGCCTTAAAAGAAGACTGTCCATTCCATCCGGCCGCCAGCTTTTGATTATTGGACGTTTTGCAGAGTATTTGCTCGCTTCTGGCGCTTTAGTGGTGCAAACCTGCCGTGACATACGAGCTGAATATTGAAATTGTGACTGTTGAAAGCGTTTGGGACTTACCACTTCACGGGGAAAGCTTGAACTTTTCTACATCATTCTACATGCTCGACCCACCCTTACTCGACGTGAACGTTAGAGGCTTCGGTGAAAAGTTGTTAGGTTCGCCTTGCCGTCCGCTGTCTTCCATTTTTGAAGATGTTACGCAAACGACAAGTTTGCAGAGTAGTTTATTCTTCAGGTATGTCACTGACTTTAGTCTCTCCCTTTTCCGCCAAACAAAGCTAATACCATGTCTTCAAGTCGCTTTGCGTTTTAATTTTTGTGTTAGCCAGTTTTTGCGGCGAATAAAATTCACGAAACTCGTTATTTAACATCTGTAATTTAATTCGTTTGCTCTCATTCGCTTCAAGACCTATTTCCTTGTTGTCGGACTTCCTTTCGCTAGAAATAGACAGGAAATCTTCGTGTTATTTCGGAAAATAGTTTCATAGCGAAAATTTACGACGAAAAGCTTTTTCATGATCAACTAGCGAAGGTTTAAAAAGTTGTTTCGCTTGCACTGAGGAACACAGCGGGCGATCCCGAGCGGTCAAGATGGCTCCATCTTGACCGCTCGGGTAGCCAATCAGAGCACGAGATTCGCTTCATCTTGACCGCTCACGGAGCTAGTCATATAATAAGACGAAATATTGACGTCTGCCTCGTAATCAAAATTATATAATCAAAGGCAATATGTGCAACGACTGTTTTCGTGCTCATTTCGTGTTCGTAATTGTTTAAACAAAACTGCTTGTCTGCTTCGCCATCGATCAGTCGCGGAGTAGCTTATAATCCCAACAACAATTCTCCTATTCACAGCGCGGCACAGCAGCAAAAATCGATGCAAAAATGTTGCAGAACCTTGAAATTCATGTAGAAGGAATTTCACAGAAAACGGCTGTATAATATTCGAAACGTTCTGCGAAACACAACTTTGAGCATTTTATTGTGTTCACAGAACTAGCGGATAATTTTTAACGGTTCGCACGATCGACAATCGGCTGGACACTCTGATTCAGCAAGCATTGGAGAGGCTTCTCACAGAAATTTGGTTTCGTTGCTTGTTTCGTTTTCGAGCGTCAAGTAAAGAAGCTTTCAGTAAAATGTTAGAGTTGAATTTAGATGACCTTATAACTTCCGCACTTCTGCTCCGACGATTTTCCTTGGCTATAATATGCATTAAGTCAATAAAAGCTGATTTCACAAATTTAGCAAAAACCTATCAGCAAATTTTTTTACTGGATGGGATTTTGTTAAAAAAGTGAGTTCCAGTCAAACGCCAATATCATTAAAAATATTTTTCTTCAGTTAAATCGAATTTCAGACTATTATTACTGAATGAAAGGTGAACATTTTCCCAAAGTTTCACACCCATCGCGTCAAAGCCTAAGAAGTTATAACCCAAAGTTTGTCATGGACGAGTGCGCCAGCAAAAAAATACGGAGTCACCTTAAGAAATCGACTTTGTTTTTTTTTTATAAATCATCTAACTTAACTATGGTATGTATCAAGTCAATGTAAGCTGATTCCACAAATTTAGTAAAAAAAAAAAAAACTATCAGCAATTCTTTTTTGCTGGATGCGATTTTGTAAAAAAAAAGTGGGGCCTAGTTAAACTCCAACATTATGAAACATATTTTTTCCTCAGTAAAATCGAATTTCATATTATTATTACCAAATGATAGGTGAACATTTTCCTAAAGTTTCACAGCCATCGCCTCAAAACCTAAGAAGTGATAACCCAAAGTTTGTCATGGACAAGTGCACCCGCAATAAAACGATGATTTATAAACGGCAACGCGGTCAAGCCTGCGAAGTCTAATCTAAGCAATGGCTCCGAAAAGCTTGTTCTGGTCCTGCATGCTTGTGGTTAGACAAATTATTACAGAAGATCTATTTCGATCGAGAATGCAAAAGGGGTTGACAGATGATTGACAGACCTAACGCGACTCCCGTAGTTTCGGGTCTTTAGGCGTAACATTTGCCGAATTGCTACTCTCTGAAAATTTCCTGAAAATTTGATCTTCCAAATTATCTTTGCCTGCGTCGCAGACGTAATCTAACCCCGGTTAGTAACGTCTGCGAAGCAGCGCCGATATCCGTGTTCTGGACCCCCCGACGGACTCAACGAATTACCGGAAGTGCGTTTCGAATTTCCTTTCAACTTGACATTACCATTCCCGAAACCTGCTGTGTGTCCATTGTATGGTTACAAGACTTTGTAACAACGTTTGTGACATTTGTTGTCTTTCGACCTGTTCGCTTATCACTTGTTTCTGAAGGGAACTATATACTGTATTATTATGAGACAATGCAAGTTAAAAAGAGCCGAAAAACGGTGGTCTTATCAACTCTAGTAAGTGTCTAGAGGTACGGTTTCGAGTTTGACACCTCAGGCTCTGTAATAATTTGCCACATGTTTCCCTAGTGCGGCTTGTATTGGCTCCTTATATTTGCAAGATATGCTTTAAGCTCTCGCAATGTTTGTTCTGAAAGAACAAGGTCTGAAATATTCCATGAAAATTTTGTTGTGATGCCGAGTCCGGCTGTTTAATTGTTGCAAGATGCGTTGCTTGGTTTAACGGATGACATATTACCATATTATTAATATTTTCCACCAAATGGTTTAGTTCAGGCAAGACCATTGTTTCGATCATCCATATATTAACTGATTGAAAGGCTTATTTTCTTTTCTTTGCTAACCGCGGCCATTGTCACGATTTACACGTTCGCTTTCTGCTCGCTTTCTCCCCTTTCTGTTCACTTCCGGTGCAAATAAACTCCAGGGAAATGCCTATCGGAGCCAAATACGGCTCATCGAACAATGGCTTTTTTTAACAAGCCAATCATGGCGCGTACTCAAATCCTGGTACACAGTTGGGGGCTCAGAACAAGAATTTTGGCGCTGATTCGCAGACGGACTTAACCAAGGGTTTAGTTTCGTCTGCGGCGCAGGCTAAATTATCTTAGTTTAAGATTTTTGTTTTTACGGAGCATAAGTACAAAGATCGCTGCCGTTGATCAGCTCCTGCCTTCCCTCCCGCTACTCGCTGTAGTTTATGCTAATTTTTCTTTAAAGTTCAAAGCGAAGTTTCGCTTCAAACAGAAGATTATCGATCTTACGCTGTGTGCCACAAAAACGTAGCAGATTTCCTAATATTTATTTATAAACTTTATTCAACGCTTACTTTTTACAACATTCGAAGAAGATAAATCAAACTTATTATGCTTATAAATTGTGATGGTGGATTTCGAAAGACATAATACTCCTGTCTAAACGTTCCAATGCATGGCAGCCGCCAGCTCAACAAGGCTACTGTAGTGTAAGATACAACAAAAGTGCCGATAGATAAAAGCGATCGCGCCGGTACATATATATGTTTCTAAACTCTCATAAAACTACAGAGAGAAGGAAACAACTTGCCTCTAAAGTCATCCAGATGTACTCATGCACAATAGAATTCCATACAAAACTCGTTCCATGTGTCATCGACTTCACCACAAAATCAGACTTCGCGGCAACTTGAGTAATCATCGGCGAAGAAATCAATACACTTTAACCGTCGGCAAATGTCACGCCAAAAACACCAGAAACTACGAGAGTTGCGTAAGGTCTGTCAGCCATCTGTCAACACCTTTTGTGAGTTACATATGATCGACTGAAGGAGTGATCGCCACAAAACTCCCAACACATCCCTAAACTTCCTAAACGGTCGTATTTTGCATTGTCGTTACTGTATGTTTTGTTCTGCCTCAGGAATATCCGCCAACCTGTGGGCATATTTTGTTGTGCCGCAAAATGTGCGCCAAGACATTATTTTTAACAGTGAGCATATTTAATTTATCTTTCACCTTTGGGCCAACGTATACTATTTATAGTTTGGTCGCTTATTTAACAGAATGAAAATAATTGTAAAATCCAGTAAAAATAAAAAGAGGTTCCGAATCCATGCCCTTATTGATACCGGTGCGTACCAACTTAACTATGACCTCCGAAACTCTGAGAGCAAGTACATTGATGGTTCTTATGTCTTAACCCTATTCATACCGCGCTTTTTTGGATCTTTTCAGACCGGGGGGGGGGGGGAGAGGGGGGACGGATTCCGCCTCCCCCCCCCCCCCTCTCCGTAACTTCCAGAATATTTAAGCAATCGCAATAAAACTTACAGGATATATAGTATGTCCAAAAGTCTATCTTTTTATATACGTCACGTGCGGTGATGACGTCACATCACGTGACAATTATATCATGATGTCAAAACAGCCGCCATCTTGGATCCGCCATCTTGGATTTCAAAATTTTTCCAAAACATCAGAAAACCGCCCAAAATTACTGAAAAATACTCAAAATCTATAAAACAGTGCAAAAAACCCTAAAAGAGGTGAAAACAATTGAATTAAAGTTAATTTTTATTAATGAAAACACAAAAATTACAAATTTGGAAAATCATGCCTGTCAAAATGACGTTGCCATGGTAATGTCAAGTTCCAGACACAATAACCTATTCTACCAATTTATTCCCAGATAAATTTTAGAAAAACTCGTAAAGTTTGGCAGCGTTTGGTTGAATCTTGAAAAAGTTATAAACGTTCAAAATCAGCGCGGGCACTCCCCCCCCCCCCCCCACCCCCCGGTCTGAATGGGTTAACAGTAGGACCCAAAATCAGTGACTATTTTGTAGTAGTTCCGTCTAAATTGTCTCAATAAATTTGCAAGATCCATGACGGATGTTTTCACTTTAGGTCCCATTTTAACTTGAAAGTCCCAATATCCTTAATAATCAAAGGTCTCTTCGAGATTCGATTATTTCGCATGGAGTATGCGTTGGGGAAATGCTAGTATCGAAAGCGATTTGCGATGCATTAACCCATTGACTCACCGTCCAGAAGGCTTTTATTAGCGCGCACCCACCCCCCCCCCCCCCTCCCAAAAAAAAAAAATTCCTGGCTCTTTTACGGCATTTAACACAAACGTGCGAGTGAGAAAAATATACCATATGCGTACTAAATTCAGACAAATAATCCCTTTCTGAAGTAAATGTCTATTAAAACTAGACACGCTGAAAGGCCAATTCATGAATTGAATTGTTAATTATCAACCTTGATAAATTGATCCGAAACCAGACTTGAAGACGGTGAAAAAAATTTCTTCACCTCCGCGCGTCATTTTAACAACTCGCAAAAACACGAACTCTTTCTACAAAATATAACACTAGTTCAAAACACTCTGGTGAAAGGTAGGTTTTCATTCTGTACAACTGTCACTGACATTTATTTTACCACCAGTGGTATTATCTTGGTACAGCGATAATTGGGGATAATAATTTGCGAATCATGGTGCCGTGAGATAGCGGAAAACTACTGAATTCCTTCCACAGAATTAACATTCAGATTGCTTTTTATGCTATCCATCACTATAAATATTAACATAAAAATACTTGTTTGCATTTTCCGAAGTACTGTAGTAAATCTTTGCCTGTAAAAGGTCGTAAACTGCACACAATTATCAAATAAACAACAACGCGATGGTAAGTCGGCCGCACGCTGCATATCAGATGTCACCATGTGCTTTTCAAATCAATACGCTTCTAGAAGCCTAAAATTCGTAAACTGGGCAAATGAAAGAAACTTGAAGGAAGTTTTGTTTTAGATTAATTCTCATTTCAAGATGTAGCTACTAATGTATCAAAGCTTCAAAATTCTGCATATTTTTGAAGCCGTGAGATCCTGCATTATTCACGCTAAAGCGTAAGTTTAATTTTAGCCTGACGGCTTTTTGCAGTCAATTTTTCACTCAGTGGCTTTACCAATCCTTCTAAAAATTCCATTTAAGTTCCAAGCAATATTGTACATTACCATTTTCCTGTGTGAAGTCTTGAGAAGCTGCATTGAGTCGTCATCAAGTCCGTGAATTGTGGTCAAAACAAAAGATTGCGTGACGAGCTAAAAATACTTCTTTCAATGAAGACGACAAACAATAGACTTATAACAATAGAAAATAACATTGGCCAATATCCTATGACAATAAAGATTCGCAGCAGCTTTTAAGCATGTAAAACTAAGCGATTCAATCGATGAATAGCACAGATCTTTGAAAAATACCTACCTTTAGTTTGCAAAAGGCTAGACAGGCTAAATGACGAGCGACGCGTGAAAATAACACTTCGGGATCGAGAAGTGCTGACGCATTCCTATCCAATGACGTTTTTATCGCCCACAGCGAAAAGTATTCCCTTGACAAATTAAAACAGTCCCTTGAGAGTATACAAAAATGTGTGTCAGAGAGTGCCCCGATCATCCCAATTCTTACCATTTTCCTTGGTAACCAAGCAAAATAGTCGAAAAAAGGGACACAAAACAGAGACCCCTTTCTATGGTGTGGTAAAGTGGTCATCCATTGTATATGTCGTACATAAATAATAACTTGTAGTATATCTTTACTTTAGTTGCTACATCATGCGACTTCGACAGCGGACTTTGCAATGGCTGGCGACAATCTAACTCAGATGTCTTTGACTGGACATGGCACACAGGATCGACACCAACTGGCAAAAATTATAATACAGGTCCAGATAACGATCATACTAGTGGGACAGGTAAGAGAAATTCTAACCATTTTGCTTACATTTTATTAGCTCTTTGGTTCGATTTTGTTGACATTGCAAATTTTAACTTCCACGCATGCAACATATATTGTGTCGTTTTGGGAAGCACAGTTAAAGTTTTTCGTTTTATGTTCACAGGGTACTATGTGTACATTGAGACGTCTTCTCCACGGAATACTGGAGATAACGCAAAGCTTGAGCTTTCTGTGTCTGCTAATGGAGAACTGTCTTGTCTTGAGTTCTATTATCACATGTATGGAGACACTATGGGAACACTTACTGTCTTCAACGGAAATTCAGTGGTATTCAATGCATCCGGAAACCATAACAACACCTGGATGAAGGCGGAGATAACTATCCATTTAAATGGCACAGTAAGTTTTTAAGTTGTTTTTTTTTTTTTTTCATACGTACGGCGACACTATGGGAGTTCTAAGTCTTTTAAGTGGAAATGTTGTAGTATTCAACAGTTCAGGAAACCATGGTGACTACTGGCTAAAAGAGCAAGTAACCCTTTTTGGATAACGCTGTAAGTTTTAATCGGTAGACGCAAAATTTAAGCAGCAAAAGTCAATTATGTGCGTCCAGGTTTTACCTTTATTTTTGTTTTTGGTTTATCTTTTAAATTATTTTCCCCAGGACCTTTCACTACAGTCAGAAAGCCTCCTGGTTTTAATTTAAATATAATTCAGAATAATTTGCCTCTTAAATTGATTGCTGAAAGTGCTTTTTCTTGTACATCGAATGAATTGACAAATTTAACACGCAGAACATCACTCATCGTAAAGTAACTGACTGACATGATTATACAAAAATACCCATAAGAACGTTTCTGGGTGCCATTTTTTGTCGCCGTTGTTGTTAATTTGTTGTTTTGCTTGTTGCTGCTGCTCTTTACTTAACCCCATTAAACGTTACTTTATAATTTCTCGACCACCTTTTTAATTTTACCTTTGCCAAGACATAAATGGATGATTAACTTTTTCATTCATCTGGAATTCATCTAGGTAACATTTGAAGGAATAAGAGGAACTTCCTTTACTGGTGACTTGGCCATCGACGATGTCTCAATTAGCAATGGAAGCTGCCTGGGGCATACTACACTTCCAACCTTTTCTACGGCATCCTCACTTGCGACCTCACTGCCTTTAGTTGCAACGACGCTTAATCTGTTCACTGTGCAGCCCTCATTTTCGTCTGTGCCATCGACGTTTAGTTCGTCCACTGTCAAGAACACACTATCTTCAAATCCCTCGACGTATAGCCAGTCAACTGCAACACCGTCCTTTTCTTCGAAGCTATCTGCTCTTATGCCATCCCCTACAGATAGCTTTTCCACTCCTGAGCCTTCTTTGTCTTCATATGGTTTACCAGGTGTGTTCTCTTTGTACATTAATGAGTCCTTTAACCAAATTCCCCATGATACCTCTTTTTCAAATTATAACACCTTCGCTATTAAAAAAAAAAAGCTACGACGATTTTGGCACACCTTCACAAAGTTAGCTTTCTTGTCAAGCTCTTCGTGTACAATTCATCTCAGTCGTCTTCAAATATTTATTTACATTAATCCTGTCTCCAATTTTCCCTCTAATATGGTCTAATTCGTATTTATATTTACCTTTCAAACCATTATTTTCAACTGTTTTACACTCAGTAAACGAGTGGTGTGATATGCTTAAAGAAAGTCAATTAATCTATTTAACAATTAGACTAGTCGTAATCAGCGATTAGGGGAGTGCGTTCGACCTAAGATGGATAGTCAGGAAGTAGCAAAAGAGCAAGATTGTCGACAAACTATGCCATTTAATATGCCCCAAATGGAGCGATGAGGATGAGTGAGAGAGGAATCTCATCACACAACGTTTTGGAGGAAAGATTACGTGACAAGCCAAAAGAACATCTGTCTGTAAAATAAACTGGAATTTGTCGCATCATGAAATGGGTTGTATTGTTTTCGAAGGGGTTTAATAAACTGTGAAAAAATTAATATGTTAAAGCAGAATTTTTCTTTGCTTGCAAGCTATGTTATCGTAAATTGGGTGTTACAGAAGAAGCCATTCAAATGAATTAATATTGGACCGGACGGAAACATGATCTGTCATCATAGCAGTGATTGTTTGCCCAAAGGTCAAAAAGAACCTCAAATAATGAATGGAACGGCAAATTCTCATTGATGTCAGAATATTGTAAAACAACGTGAATAGAAGTCACTCCTAGCACTTCATTTGACATTCACAAAGCAGAAACGTACAAAGTCATAAATGAATGGGCAATTTGCATTCATTTCTTTTACACTAAAATTCATATGGAATAGAAATGAATTATCATCTACACGACAAAGAATTATTTATTTCACTTTAGTTGTTATCTTTTGACACTACACAACTTCTAAAACTCCACAGACTTCTACAAATACTTTCACTTCCATTTGAAAATAGATCGAGCATGATCGAGGCACAGCACATCAACTTTTCGTTCATAGTCATCAAGATTTCCTCATCAAAATGCCTAAACATTCTGCGAATAACTATACAATACAAATTCAAAGAAGCGAGAAAACAATTTTGATCCTTATTCTACTCACTCGTTTTACATGAAATGCTAACGATTTGTAATTTTAGCTAATTTTGTGAATCGTTTTGCATGTAAACACGCTGGTTTACCTTGCCTATAAAACAACGAATCGACTTACTCGATTTCCACTCCTTTTACGACGTTCGGTGGCTGATTAAAACTCTTCTTCATTGGATGAAGACCCTCCAAACAGCGGCGATAACATACCATAACAGAGGACAATTTTGTCGAGAGAAATCACTCCTAACACCGAAACAGAGGCACGTGGCATGGAGATGACGTCATTCGCCCCTGAAAAATTTTCTGGGGGGCCAAATTGACAGCCACATATGTTCCATAAAAACGCAACTGTTTACCGATTAGAGAGCGTTCTCCTTCGTCGAACACAATTATGAGCTCGAGACTTCTATCGCGTGATAGTTGATGAGGGTGCAACCCGAGTCAACTATCACGCATAAAAATCGAGAGCGAATAATTTAATTGTTTTAGTGTAAGTCTACTAGTCGTTCAAAGCTTAAAAAACAAGACAGATTCATGTTTTTATTAACAATGATAAGAACAGGTCACGCCACGCGAGGATAATTGACAAATATATCGCATTGTGTTGGTTTCTGTGTGCGCGCACCTTCACATTTCATTCAAGATGAGCAAAGCCGATGAGCTTAGTTTGATTACAAAATCGACGATCAAATGATGCAAAAATGCCATTGGAAGCCAGGTTTGTCAATTTAGAAAACGTCAATGACAAGAAAATAGTAAGTTAAAAAGTTAAGAAAAGGCTTGAGAGACTTGCACTGCTTGAATGTCCTACTGCACAGTTAAACGAAAGAAGTTGTGTTCTTGTTCAGAATAGCACTGCGTATCGCTCGCAGTGAAGAAACTTTGAGTTCGCTTCCATTTTTTTTTTTTGCCGTACAGAGGAATAGAAAACCTCTGAGCATCTGTTAAGCTCTTCTTTGGACTGTTCTTCAATAGGAAGAGAGAATTTCTGTTGGCTTGCGAACCATTCTAAATCATGTCTAAATGTGTCAATTGAAACTGAATGCAACCACAAGCGGCCCAGGCTCCTGATAAGATTACTCGAGAACGTGACTCGATCGAGCGTTACAACGGTTTGAATTTATAAAGGTTTGTATGGGAGAAAACGGTTTCGAAATTATTCGCAAATATATGTACATTTTGAAAATAAAATCGACTTACCTCAATGCCTTGTTGTCTTTCTTGTTGTCATCTCGCTTCTCAAACCGATCTGACGCCTTTTTGGCGAGTTTTAGCTTTTTTGGTTTTCCACCGCTAAGAAGAAGTAAAGGCTGCACACTCGATTTCCGACCGACCGCCGCTCGAAGCGAAAAAAAATCATTGAAATCACGCTAACCGACCCAATTCCTACGCAGAATTATAGAAGACGCTTAAGCGCTTCTTCTCGCCGATTTCCAACTCAAATCCATCCTCACAACGCACGTTACGAAGCGCTGAATCCCACTCAACGAACCTTCTCCATCTTCGAATAATCCTTCCAGGAGCAGCCATGGACACATCGGAAGCCCGCATAGCATGCCGGGCCAATAAAATAACCCCAACTGGGGGAGGTGACCGCACAATTGTCAACACGCAACCTGCTTTGCTCCAGCGTCCCCTGGGGAGACTTTTGTAGAGGCCACCGAAGGAGCATTGTTTTGATAAACCAATCAAAATAACGAATCGACTTGTTTACAAATTTTTAAAAAAAAAAAGTTTTTCAGTGCTACTGAACGATCAACTTTCAGTGAAAGTATTGTTTTTGCGGAGTTAATTCTAGCATAGTTGATATATGGTCGGTTATTTTTTTTGGCCTAGCTTGCCGTGCTTCGCAGGATGACCTCCACATTCAAATGGCAAACTTGGTAAGTGTTATTCGTGCTCGTTTAGTACACTTCGAACGAGCAGTTGTACAACTAAATCTTATAAGTGCTGATTTAAAATACACTCCGCTTTATAGGTTGCTATCAAACTACGAACACCGCGAAGGTGAGCTGTTATCGGTTAGAGAAATTGTAAATAATTCTCAGAACGACAAGGAGAACATTAACGGATCAATCACATCTTGCACAATTGGGCAACTAATAAAACAACTATGGGGGGACAAGGTGAGATTGGTAAAAAGAGGTTCAAGAAACCAACGGCAGAATTACTATCTGAACCTTGGAAAGAAAACCAACAACAACTCCGCGTCGACTTCGATTAAAAGTGGCTGGCAGTTGGTATACAATCAAGAAACAAAATCCTCCTTCGTTCGTTTGTCGTCATGGTCATTCAAAAATCAAACAGGCACCATGGAATTAAGAATTGAGAAAACTGACGAGGCGATGACCCGATACTCCATCGCTTCTCATGGATGTCAAATTGACATTAACGATCGATTAGATCAAGATCTTGAAAAGCATTCTCCCGAAGAAAGAGCGGAGATAATTTTTAAAATTATCGACGCCTCTGCATTTTATAAGGGTGTTACCCTTGAGAAAGGCGAGGTTTTGAACACCGTAATCCCACAGGCAGGTTGCGTGTTGACAATTGTGCAGTCCCCTCCCCCAGTTGGGGTTATTTTATTGGCCCGGCATGCTATGCGGGCTTCCGATGTGTCCATGGCTGCTCCTGGGAGGATTATTCGAAGATGGAGAAGGTTCGTTGAGTGGGATTCAGCGCTTCGTAACGTGCGTTGTGAGGATGGATTTGAGTTGGAAATCGGCGAGAAGAAGCGCTTAAGCGTCTTCTATAATTCTGCGTAGGAATTGGGTCGGTTAGCGTGATTTCAATGATTTTTTTTCGCTTCGAGCGGCGGTCGGTCGGAAATCGAGTGTGCAGCCTTTACTTCTTCTTAGCGGTGGAAAACCAAAAAAGCTAAAACTCGCCAAAAAGGCGTCAGATCGGTTTGAGAAGCGAGATGACAACAAGAAAGACAACAAGGCATTGAGGTAAGTCGATTTTATTTTCAAAATGTACATATATTTGTGAATAATTTCGAAACCGTTTTCTCCCATACAAACCTTTATAAATTCAAACCGTTGTAACGCTCGATCGAGTCACGTTCTCGAGTAATCTTATCAGGAGCCTGGGCCGCCTGTGATGCAACTTTGTAAAATATACTTTTGCACTTGTTCTTACCGTGAAAAATCTTCATACCATATTTCGATTCGACTTTTGTCTTTTCTGGAACAGCCTCGACCAGTAAACTGTCTAAATCTTCTTCGCGGACACTTCGAAAACGTAAAGAAGCGTCCGCCATTTTGTTAGCAAGGGCACACTGCTAAGCTACTCACCCTCTATCACAGAATAGATAGTGGGTACGTAGCGTAGCCAATCAGATCGCGGCTTTGTGATAGAACGCTAGTAGATTTATACTTATATTTGATATCGTATCACTTAGTTAATGCGCTCTTCTCTCGTGCGTTCCAATATCCCCATACCCCAATTCCCCAATAGCCGAACAGTACGATATAATCCATTGTATGAATCAGAGCAGACTTTCACACACCCTCTCAAAACATAAAACAGCAACTGAAATCGGGACAAAAAGAAGGATTTTATGGAGAACATGTACTTTGCTGCTTTTCGTATATTTAGCTTTAAGGACTTTAAGAAACAAACTGATTTTAAGACTGGTAATAGTTAAGGTATTGTGTTAGGCATTCCCGGTCTTCAAAGCTGAAGTGAAACTATATAATGAAAAAGCGTTCGTTGCAACACTTGAATTTATTAAAAATTGATGCGCAGCCAGGGTGAGACTGTCTTTCGGCTGTCCAAATTCAGACCATGTACTGAACATCAACCGAACGTGGTTTACAAAATACCCTGTGCCGATTGTGGTTGGTGCTATATAGGTGAAACTGGCCGTTGCTTTGAAACTCGCAAAAAAGAACATATCAGGAATGTCAAAACCTGTGCTAATGGCTCAAACATTGCGAAACATGCGTGGTCATTCGACCATCGCATAGACTTTGACAATTTTAGCGTCATTTACAAAGGCTCTTTTCGGATTAGAAAAACTTTGGAAGCTTGGCACACCTCTGCTACTGAGCATGCTGACAATAACTCCAAGCCGATTCCAAACCAGTATTGTATTCTCTTTAAGAAATAGTCACCTAATTAGCACTTTTTCACTTTGCTTTTATTCATATTTTTCCTTTTATCTCACCTTTTTTGTATATATTATAGTCATCTTGTATTCCATTTTTATCCGTCGAAGGTTGTAGAGCGACAGCCGAAAGCTCATGTTCTTTTAACATTTTAAGCCAGTGAACGTTTTCATTGTAATTTTTGACTTGAACTTATGCCATTATTTTCAGTATTGTCCATTCCCAGCTGTCTTGTTTATTTATTTTCTTTTTTAACTCTACTTTGTTTTTGCTATTAACTTTGCTACCAACAATACTTTGACACCAGATACTTCCACATCGACCCCAACTCCAAAGGTCCCATCATTAGAGGAAACACAAGAATCAGTTATATTGGAAGTTAAGGACCTGGATATCAACAAGGTACCTTTTTAGTGATTGTTCTTCATTGTTTTGCTAGAATACTAGCTTGCTAATATAGAGTACATCGTGAAGCAAAAACCAAAACAAGGTTTCACTAAGTTAGCCTACTCCGGCTTATGGCGTAGTTCTAGGGTTCCAAAATATCATGTGCCAGGTGAATGCCGCAGCATCTTGTACAGGGACAACAAGGTCACGAATTGTACACACGCGCAAGGACGTTTGGGCCACGTCCTTTTGTGTAAGCACCTTCCTAAAACCACCTTTGTGTAGTGTAGGTTTTCTATCGATAAAAGAGTATTATTATATTTCTTTAACAACTATTCTGTCTTTTTTTTTTTATCATCAGCTATTATTTAAACTGGGTTCGCTCCTCCCTTTGCTATTAAATAACTGAAACCATATCGAAGGTTGGCACTTGTGCTAATTCAAAACTGTGGAATATTTTTGAATATATTCTAATCTTTATATTCTGTTTGTTTGTTTTCTTGCATCGATTAGTGGGACGAACAAATGAAAAATGACTTCAAAAGGGAAGTTGCAAGGGTGGCTACAGATTACTGTGATGTAAACAAAACCCGATGTCAATTTACTTCCAAGAGGTATGGAAACAGTGGAAACAACTAGAAATAAATAAATGGACTATACGTCTCAGGAAATAGACTTCTTTCTTCGTGTGAAAAAGAGAAGTGTGAAATTGGATAATGATGACGTTAATGAAGAGATATTCGTAACATATTATCTGATTTGCTATTATGATCATGCTCACGCATCCATCATCACCGCTTACAGATGGCTAAGTTGATACATTTCTGTTATTTGACTTTACGCGAATGATTCATTTGTTAATTATTCTGCTTTGCGAATGATGCCTTTTTAAACTTGTTAAAAAAATACACTATAGAAAACGCTTTAGGTACTTGAGCAGTTTTGCACAATTTTAATTAAAAGTTGTTACTAAAATGAACATGGCTTACATCCCCGAAATAATCTATGTTTTTTTTTATCTCGTTCTTCATATAAAATTTAATGTGTCAAATTGAGGAGGTACTTCTTCTTCTGCGTCTGATTGAAGTTTTAAACTTTATGCGTTAAACCTGTTTTAATTGCTTGATTGCTTGTTCGATCGATCGATCGAACGATTGATTGATTGATTGATTGATTGATTGATTGATTGATTGATTGATTGATTGATTGATTGATTGATTGATTGATTGATTGATTGAAATTTTTGCAGTTCCCGTCGAAAGCGGTCGTCTAACAACATGGTGTTTACAAGCGATATGATTCACATTCTCCCAGGCTATCCAAAGTTGTCGCTCGATGATCCCACAATAACCTTGTTAGCTTTTTATTTACAACATCCCCATGGGTTTTCGGATAGTGTCGTCGAGAGATACGTCCTAGAAGCCATGGTGGAAAGCGATTTGCCGAGTATTGAAGGATCCATGAGCGGTAGTATCTTAAGCGTCCAGCCTTTATTCATCACTGATACCACTGAAACCACTGAGAAAAATGACGACGAATCAAAACCAACGGGTGTTATCATAGCAGCTTGTGTGGGTGGTCTTTTTTTATTGGCTATTATCGTTGCTCTTGTCTTGGCTTGCAAGAAACGTAACAGGTAAGAGTCATCGAACGCACACGAGCTGTTCCCAGTAAGTAAAATAATATGCATTTTATATGATTAATATCTGAAGAATATCGTTCCCATATTTCGACCAAGCTTAAGCCATACCGTCGACTCTTTCTCTCCATTCGAACCGTTAAAAGACAACAATATGACATGCATAATGCTATCAAGACAAAAAAAAAGCATTCAATTATCTTTACGATATGATCTAAGGAACTCTCATGGCAGCCTCCTTCTTAGTTACTATAGGTCGTTTTTTTTTTTTAAAGGTAAATCTTGTTAATCGCTCGTTCACATATGCAGTGCTTGCGGCTATGTCTTGGGGCTATTTAGGACTTGTAACTTTTAGTAATATTAGGTAATCTTAAGCCGCGTTCGCATTAAACCCGAAACATGTTCAGAGTAAACATATTTCAGCCAAACATTTTTCACCTAAACGTCCATTGTGCATTGTTCTCATGAGATGTCAGTTTCAAACAGGTTTCATGCCTGGTTGTGTAAATTATGCGGCTTTACGGTACTCGCGTAAATATTGTACACTTCAACCGAAAACTTGAGCTCGGAATTGCTATTTCTATTCATTCTTTGGTTTAGTGACAATTTTCAAGCCCTTCGGAGGAGAAGGGTTTTCCAGCGTTTAGCGAGCAGACATCATTTGCGCTACTTCGGTACGAGAAAAATTGTTTGTAAATTTTGCTTTTGCATTGCGCTCGCTGCCCGCTGGCGTTAAATTTCGTGGCGATGTTCTCCCAAATATCCTGCTTTTAACCCATTGCCAATAGTTGCTTTAGTTTCGCTACTTGGGCCCTATATTTCAACTAAACATCTGGTCCACAGTAGGCCCAATTTTGGATCTTTTGGGCACTCGCCTGGTCTCCGCATGTCCCCCATTTTGAACGTGTTTTGTCTGATCATGATTGAAACTACTTCTTTAGGTTGTTTCAATCATGCTCAGAATAAACATGTTTCGATCGTGATTCGCACTGGCTGATGTGGACACAGAGCGTAACATGTTTCATTCGTGATCAAACTAATCATGTTTCGGCCTAGTGTGAACACAGCATTAGCATATGCATATGGAAATAATTGTTCAAAGGGTTTCAGTTTTAAAGACTTGTCCGGGTTCCGAGCGTATTTCCCTTCGCTAATAGTGAGCAGTGCAATTTTTCTGACTTTCTAATGCATTGCTGCATTTAAATTAAAGTCGTGCTCATAAAAAGATCCCCAAAAAGCAACAAATCAGGATTCTTTTATTGATAGTTTTGCATGCATCATTGCTCTCTTTTTTTCCTAGAAGATTCAAAAACCAATACACAAAGCGAGACGACAGTCATGTTTACACCAACGATGCTTACTTGAATGGCTCTGGAGGGCAAGCCATTGAAATGAAGTGTGATAATCCTACTTATTCGCTTGGGAATGTATCGGACATAAAGCCCGAGGAGCATTTGTACGCGGCAATTAATGACCCGCCTGCCAAAAGTGGTTCTTTAGCCTAGCCAGAGAAGAGTAGTGAGTGAGTAACTGTTTGTATCTACTCACTAGCCAGCGTAGCTTGGCGTTCTAGTCAGTCAGGGAGAGCGAGAAAACGAGCGAGCGAGCAAAGCGACGAAGGAGAGAAAGAACGCCAGCCGCCAGACGCCTCTTAAACGGGAGAAATCTTTTGAATTAGCGGCCTCCAGAGGCCGCTAATTCTTATTGGCTAAAATCGCTTATCTGTCCTGTGATTGGTTCGTTGGCTTTAATTTATTCCAAATGGACTCATTCGCATGCACGCATCATTCAGGCCGCTCAATTTGCATTTGACAAGTGACGAGTGAAGCAAAGCAGTGTGAATTACACAAGAGCAAGCGGTGAGAAACCTGTATCTGGGAAAAGACGTCCTTGCCGTTCTGCCTACTGGATTCGGCAAGAGCCGCATTTATTAAGCGTTTTCTTTACTGAACAGCTGTTGTCATTGCTCCATTAACAAGTATTATTGAAGGCCAGTTGGCCGATTTGCGCTCGCGAGGACGCTCGCGAGGTTTTCGTGCTGCTGTGTTGTCTTCTTTAAAGTTCAGCTGAATTAGAAGAATGCTCGCACTGATGTTACTGTTGTCGGCGACAATCTTTTCTGTCGCTTTGAACTTGGACTTGCCGCGAGCGATTTTGACGGATTGAAGGGGTAGATGAATTTTCTTCTAAACCGGTCGTTTGTTGTTCCTTGGGCTCGGCGTCATTCTCTGTCAATTTCCCGGTGATAAACGTGAAGCAGTCGGCTGCATTTCTGATTTTCCTTGCGCAGGGGTGGCAAACTTTATCTGATTTTCCTGGGTCTTGGACCAGCTTCACACCAACAATGAACAAAGTGTCCGCCAACACACAACCAGCGCATTCTTTCCTTCCCGAAGGCAAAAACAGGTTCTCATTTGAACAGATGAATTTTTCTTTGGACCTCCCGAATTTGCAGCCATTTTGCAAAAACGAATATGAGCCCTGATAATTTTCCCGTGATTTATTTGTTTTGTACATCCTGTACTACACGTGAGTTTGACAGAACACGTCACCTTTTTATTTCCGGTATTCACAAATTATGCGTATCAGTTACAAATTATGCGTATTATTTACATAATTACGTGAAAAGATTTCTCCCGTTTAAGAGGCGTCTGGCGGCTGGCGTTCTTTCTGCCCCGCCGTCGCTTTGCTCGCGCGCGCGATTTCTCGCTCTCCGTGACTGACTAGAACGCCAAGCTACGCTGGCTATCTACTCACCACTCAACAGTAATCCTTAAGTTTCCAGTAGCCTTAGCAAAGTAGACCAGTGAAGGAGTTGCTGTATCTATATACTCAGCACTCAACGCTGGAGTTGCTGCCTGTTTCTATCACTAGTCTTACGTTTTCAACATACTTCACTTTTGTCCAGGATTGAACTCAGCTATTTTTAAACAGGTACGTCACATGTGACTAGGTCGTTGGCCATTTTCATACTACTTCATATCTGACAGAATTATATGTTTGTAGGTGAACTTCTACCAATGAGGACACTTTGAGATGTTAATAATAAAGGGCGTGAATGTCATGCGCGTTCAATCCTGGACATATCTGATATACGTAGCAGAGATAGCAGTTAGAGAGCTGCTGCATATATCAACAGTTGGATTTCTGCATGTATATCTACCAGCAACTCAAACGTGGTCCCAAGTTTACAGTAGCCTTAGCAAAGATAGCTGCAGGAGTGTTGCTGCACCCGTCTATCTATCAACACTTGGATTTCTGAATGTTTCTATGCAATCACTTAACATTGGCCCCAAATTTACAGCGGCCTTAGCAGAGATAGCAGCGAGAGATTTGCTGCATCTATCTTCCAACCACACGACAGTTGAGATTTTTGCTTGTATCTACCAATAACTTAACAGTAGTCTTACGTTTCCAAAAGCCTAAGCGAAAATAGCAGTGAGAGAGTTGCGGCCGCCAACTATCATCAGTTGGATTTACACATGAATCAACTGACGATCCTCTCAAAAGAATTTATTAAACCTCAAGAAGCCTTTGTCACAGACAGCAGGGGGGGGGGGGGGGGGGGGGGGGGGACTTATTGGATTAAATAAAGGATATGCCACCCGGTTCTCTAAAATCCTGACCATATCTCAGACGAAAGCAGATTTTGTATGGCTGCTTTCAGACCTCGCCGCGACAGCCATACCCGTTTAAGACCTGGCTGTTTGTAAATATACCGGTCTCATTTCAGGGCAAACGAACAAATTTATTACCCTTTTGCAGACCTAAACAACTCCAAAACTATTTCTTCGGGCCAACAATTTAGGGGGAGCAGAGGGAGCAGGAAGGAGGGAGGAGGGGGAGCAGGGAAAGCGCAGTGGTGAGAACACTCGCTTCCACCCAACGTGGCTCGGGTTCGGTTCCCGAACCCCGCGTCACATGTGGGTTGAGTTTGTTGTTGGTCCTTGATCCTGCTCCAAGGGTTTTCTCCGGACTCTCCAACACTTCTAAAATACAGTTCGTTTGGGAATTCGAGGGTCACAGGTTACGTGCTACCCTCGTTAAACAAAGTCAATTAAACACATACCTTTATACTTTGGAGAGGGGGAACCCCCACCCCCGTCCCCTAAAACCGGAGTTCCGGGTTTGCATGTTGGACATTTTAGCTATGCCATCAAACGATAAAGCTCTTAAACTGTGAAGCATTTCTAGTTGAACAGCAAGTACTATATTTTGTGATGCGGAGATTTACTGCCCTGAGGGTCAGTTTGCTGTCAATCTCCACAAAATGGATTCGAATACTCTTTCTCTCTCTCTATGTTATGAGGCAGGCTTTTAAAAGCTGTAATAAGCAACTTATAAATATTAAACATTGATGAATCTTACACTTTCTACAAGCAGCCTGTTACTGTTAATTGACAAAAAAAAATTCAACTTAGTCACTAGTCTGGAGGTTACTTTGCTCACAAACAATAGTACCTGTATTATTACTTGAACCTTCTTGCTTCTCAACAGAAAATGTAAAACTGTAAAATGATATAGGAAGTGTTGTACCACTGATAGAAGTCGCAAGCTAACAGTTACTGTCGATACCCTCAGCGGAGGTTTTTTTAACACCAGTAGCAACTATATATTAATCAGTACCTGCAAGTGTATGATAAGCAATTATTCTCCATTTAGTAAAGTTAACTATAAGTAGCCTAACTTTGTGATGTTTAATTAGCACCATTGTAAATGTAGATCAAGTAAACTATCTGTATTCGCTCACCTCGATAAGCTTTTTATAGTTTTTCTGAGTGTCGTTACCAATATTTTGTTTTAATTATATTATTTTTAATTATAAAGTTCTTGTTGTTGTTATAAACTATTTATCGTATAGAACAGCTCAACTTCCTGTGAATTGCAGTTAAATTGACGTAGAACCATTGTAATGTCACGTAAGAGTTCAAAAGTACTGCTCGTAGCTTTAACGCAAATAAAATGCATTTTTTATTGTCTCTAACAGACTAATCGTGATTATAATTAACATATGGTAGCCAAAATCGAGTCTCAGGTCAAGAAACAGAAGTCAATTCCACATTAAAAACCATTCACAAAGGTACTGGTCGGTACTTCGTACTCCAAGAGCGAAATTTATATCGAACTTCTACAATTTCAAAGTTTTATATAGTTTCAGGTTTATATGTTTACAAGATGTGGCGTCCTATTCATTTCGTTGTTCAACCATATTTCTGGCCCCGACGTTTACAACGTTTTGAAAGGAACCACTGAAGTAGAACTGTAAAAAAGAATTAAAGTGACCAGTCTCGGCAGGTTTGGCCCAGCGCGATTTTTTCTAGCTAATATTCTATTTTTCGTACGTATACCTAATGGGTGAAAGTCAATAGGCCATTTCCGAGTTACCTTTTGCCTCTGTGCCAAAACGAGTCTACGCACGAAACCATTCATATGAAAACGAGTTTCACCTGCACGGCCATTTTCATGCAAATCAAAGTCATTTTCATTTGAATGGTATCGCACGAGGACTCGTTTTGAAAATGAGGCAAAGGGCAACTCGGAAATGGCCTATTTCATGTATTGAGTCACATATCAGTTGTTGTTGACTTGAAACAAAATAACAAGAAAAATAAAGTGCACTCATAGTATTCACTCATGAAGAAGAAGGAATGTGGCATCCAATTACATACGGGACCTGAAAGTGAATTTAGTTGTCTTACAGGTAGGCGACAGCCTTTATTCCACGAGATTGTAAGATTTCCGGTTCCTAAATGATGTTTTATTGTGTCAGCTTCTCTTTAGAAGTCTTATACACCCGAAAGGTTTGTGAAATATTGTTATTTATGCTAAAATCGTTTCGTATGAAGACCTTTCTTGTAATGTAAACAAACTTGTTTGAAAAATGAGCAAAATTGCCGACAGATTACGCTAAAATAAGTTCCCTTTTAAAAACCACAATATATTTTTACATTTCCATGCTCTTTGACTTCTTCCTAGTTGGTATGGATTCAAATATTGTGTGAAAAAGTTGGGCTTTTGCGCAATACCGAGTTGAAAATGTGCACTTTTTGAGCTATTGCTTTTAATGGCGAAGCAGGTTTTGAGGTTTCAAACAAAAAATAATTTCATGTAGTAAGTTTCTGTTAAACGAGCCAAACGTCCCGTACTATGTTCTGATAAAGGACCAATTTAATCCAGGAAAGCTAAAACAACAAAGTATTTTGAAGCGGTGAGTTAGACAATATTTGCTATTTTTACTCGTCACCACACACTGCTAAAAGCAGGCCAGCTGAGGTTGAAGCGGATTTAATTCATAAAAAAAAATGTTTTGTAGCATTTGCAAAAAAACTAAAGTGAATGAAGACAGACTCGTGGGCAAAGTTTAAAAGAGATCGATTTTTCGATGCGAAATTCAGCGGACGGTTTCACACAGACTGCCTCTTAAGTACTGAATTATTACTTCCCGGAGTTCTTCTATAAAATAGTAGTTTGGAACGTGTTTCCTTTTTAACAATTTCCCTGTCATGGGTCTCTGTGTTAAAATGGTCTCTAATACATGTCCAACATTAGATTTAATTTTCCCTCCTTGCTACACGCCAGTTTTGTTTTAGGAAAATGTGTTACAAAGTCAAGGGTTTTAAATGGGGGTAATTTGCATAAGCTATTGACGACTTTCTAAAACGTCAGCGTGTGAATTTTGGACGCGGCCTCTGTGGCGACCAGAGGCGGAGGCTTGTAATAATGAGATGAAGGCATAGAAATCAGCAAGTCAACAATAGAATTAAATGGAAGTGGACGGAAAATAGAAAGAGGGTGCAATTTGAACAAAACTGGGTTTTGACCCAGCCTAAAGATCACCTAATATTAAACAAATACATTAATAGCGAGTATATAATGACCACTAGCTGCAAAAAATTCATTATATTTTCCTCAAAACCCACGCCCTGTCGAATAAAATGGAGAAGTGGTTTTAGAATAAAATGGCAGTGAACAAAATTGGGTCTTGACCCGACCTTAAGATCATCTAATATTAAACAAATACGTTAACAGCGGGTAAACAATAACCACTAGCCACAAAAATCATTATATTCTCCTTAAACCCACGCCCTGTCGTGCCCTGCTTTCAAGAGTAGATCGTTTTTTTTTTTTGTTGAAAGATTAACCGAATTCATCATGACCATGTTTCATGTATAAATTGTAATTTAGATTTCTGAGTGGGAGCATGATTATTTTGAAATTCAAGAACAGGCTATTATAACGGTTCTTAATTGACAATCAAACATTTCTATTCAGGTGACAACAGCAGAGAGTAGCGAGAGATGACAACTGCGCTATGTAACAGATTGCGTTTGTCAGCGATGACAGTTTATTAAACGAACGTGCCCAGCTGCCTTTGATCCCGCTTAAGTAACTTAATTTCTCACGCTTCTATTTTGCGGTATCCAAAAAATCCAGGGAACCGTATAGAAAAGGTTTTTTAGACGTTTTTGTGTTCCCCTGTACTGAAAATAAGTTCAAAAGCCAAGTAATGAACAGGATGTCAGCTATTAAGAGGCTGTGAACCTAAAAAATGACTAATGAATTTGGCTCGAAAAAATAGATTAGGTTGATACAGGTTACTAAACTTAAACTTGCAACTGTATTAATATCGGGTTCTCTTTCGAGGCATAACATAAATATTTTTTTTTGGCTCGCTTAGCGAGGACTTACGAGGCCTTAAAACAGGTTCAGGAAATTAAGCGCGTATTAAACCATACTTGGCGGCCAAACCGAGCTGTCACTCCATGAAGTTAAATTCAAGTTTGGATTTCTTACTTCAGTTCCACCTTGGAGCAGGATTTCGGTGCGTCAAAATCTATTTTTGGATTTCGTGTTTTATTGGGAAATGACAAATCCGGATCTCAAAATCCAGATCCTGATTTTTTTCCAATCGAATGCCACTTAAGTACACGGAGCAGGAGTTTGTCGTGCATTTTAAAAGAGTTGTTAAACTAATTAGCTAGGGTTTTTCGATTAATCGGAAATTTCGCTTAAATGGAACACATTTTTCCGCCTGTTGAAAATGTTAATGAACTCACTTATGAATTTAAAAAAATTATCTGCTTGCCTCTTTTGTACGTTTCAATATCCCTCATAAAAACACATTCTACTTAAGTCTCATCCTCGGAGACCACTAACTGCCCCCAAGAGCTGGCCCTGGGTCTCCAAAGATCCTGTAGTCTTAAAAGTGCAAAGTTATTATTGGCTCTGATTGACAGGAGCTTGCACCGAAATTGCACCATCATGCAAACTGAAACAGACACTACTTTGTCCATCCAATTAAATTAGAAAGGCGGAAAAAGTCTTTCCATTTTCACTAAATCGGTTAACCACATTTCCGTTTTTGACAGATTAAAACATAGAACTTGACTATAACTTAAGTACACAAGAGCAGGTGTTTCTCAGGTATTTCATTAAAGAAGTTAAAACTGTTTTAATTCTTGACCGATGAAAATGTTTTTACTGCCAAACTTAGTTCTGGACTGATCAAGGGATTGTGAATTGCTTAAAATAATTCTCCGCCAATTGTATATCTTGACTGATAGTGATCCTTAAGTCAACCTCGAAGGCCGCTGTTTCAAGCATTCGTCGTCACTTTTTCAAAGGTGGGTTTGCATCTCGCTCGGCTGCATGGAATGACATCTAGCTAGGCTTTGCTATGGTTAATCAGAATGAAGTACGTTAGTTGCTTGCCAGATTAGAGCAGCTACATTCCCGCTCTCATTGGTAATATATAGATTTAGGCAGGCCTAAAAGCGGAGCTCCCATTTATTAATTTTTTGCTTGAATTTACAGTGTTTTGATGTCCCTGCACTTTATTGGGTTCCCCACTAATGCACGGAGGCGCACATGTCAAATTTTAGTATAAAAACTTTTTATAACTTTTACTGTACACGAATAAACCTCCTAGAGCAAATCAGTGTAAAAAAGGACCTCGATGAAGGCAAGGAAATTTGTTTTGATTTACTTCAAAACAGTCAAGGCCATACAATCAACTCAAGGCAAAAAAAAAAAACAGCGCGAAAAAAGTCAACACGCGGCTAAAGAAAATGAGTTCACGCCAGAACAAAGAAAAACACGGCTGCAAAACAAAACTGGCAAATTCATTGCGAGCCGGTTATGCAAGTTATTTTAAAGCAGTTTTTTTGTGTGAGTTGTGGCAGTTTGTGATTTCGAAGTGGTGCTCGCTATCTAACAAGCGAACAATGTAGTTTGAGCCGTCTTGTTTTGGTTCCATGATTAACTATTCTGTTTTATAGTACACGTTGCTTAATACGTTAGAGAATTTTACGTAGAGAACTACATGAATTTTCTTTGTTTCTGGTAAGCAAATGTGCGGTAGAAAAAGTCTGAACTCACTCACCCAGGCACAGGTAATACGCAACGAAACCGGCGTAAAAAAATCACGCGTACGAGATTTAACATACACTCACTGAAATAAACAATGCGAGCGAAAATAGAGCAGTTGGATAATAAATCGCTTAAATTCATTTTAGTGTGCAGTATCATTGAGTAGTTTTACTAGTTTTGGTTTGGACTTGCGGGATTTTCCTCAGTATAAGTGTAGTTTGTAATATTTTGCAAAGGCGAAACGTGTTTTTGGTCCGAGTACATGTAGTTCAATAATTTAATTTTCTTTTCAAATGAAAATCCAAAAATGAATTTTACAGTTTACTCCACTATAAACTAAAACACAGCATTTGAAACCAAACATGCATTTAATAGACAACGTCTGTATAAAATGTACAAAGGTGATTAAAGCTAAGAGGTTTGAAAGCAGCATTAAGAAATAATGGAATTTATAAATATGTAAGCCTACGGAAAGGTCTGAAAAACGATACAACTTCGAATTCGTTTGTAAATGACTGAAGTATAAACATATTCTCACAATAAAAACAGACTTCAGCTTAGGGTATAAATTATGTTTGTTACCTTACATTTGGAAAAGGCTTGTAAATTCTGCAGGGCAAAGCTTTCAAACCAGCACCATATTAAATATCGGAAACGAACACGCCATTTTCCATGCGAGCTTTAATACTCCAACTCCAACTCCATCGAGATATACATTATATCAGGAGCCATAATGGAAGGAGACCGTAAGCGCGAGATCTGGCCTTGTCCCTATGATATGGGTCAAAATTTCTATTTTTAGAACAAATCGTGTCATCCCGCGAGGCGCGCGCGCGTACTGCCGCGAGGATTTCGCGAGGACGTCGCGCGGAGAAATATAAACAAAATGGCGTCCAAAATAACCTCTGCAAGTGAAGTAAACACTGGCTTTCTTTCATCAGTTTCTATTCCTAATTTACGTCAAGGTCTCCTTGAGCACTTCTTTGAATGTAGCCATGAAAGTGAGGATGATTCAAGTGATTCGGATGTCTGCAGTAGTATTTTTTTCGGACAAATCCAGTCGCGAAGACTCGTTAAACATGTCGTACGAGGAACACACAGTGGTCAAGACAATTTACTAAACGTTTCACAGCGCAGCGATATGGGCAACCAAATCGAAACCAAAGAATACAGAATGACAGCAAAAAAGGAGAAAACATATTTTTGCCGAAATACGATTGTATACGCCATTTCGACCTTTCCTTGATGCTTTGTTGTAAGTTACATGTGACTTTCATATCATATGAAATTACATATATATTGCAGAATGAAAATATTTTCATTTAAGTCACTTATCTGACTAATGCTGCTCCAAAATATTTCTTTTAGTATCCTGTATTATAATTCGCAGTGCAGCTAAAACATTGTTGAAAAGTATGGAAAGATCGGAAACTTCCAGCAAAAGTTGTAAACAAATGAAGCAGAAGAGGATTCATTTTTTTCGAATTAAAAAAATCTACCTATTTTTCTTCGTTTATTTTCAAGTATGAAAAAATGCAGCATATGTGCAAATGGCTTTATCTAGTTTCGTGTGTCTAGTCTCGATGAAACCGATTCGACTTTGGCTCGCCAAGATAGCTACCTTTCGTCTTCAATTTTGGAGCGCTTTGAAAACGCTTTTGTTACAGTAAATTATTCACACCACCCGCATTCTCAAGATTATTTAGCACCTGGAAATAAACATGCCACGGTTAAAATTGCGGCTGAGCTTTGTATTCATGCATTTTATTTAGCAACGAATGTGGTATGTGGCGTACCATGTTCAATTCCAGCTGCTAAATAATCTTGAGAATGCCGCAAGTTTGAATAATTTACTGTTACCCGAGGGTTTTCAAATTGAAGACGCGAAGTAGCTATCTTGGCAAGCAAAATTCGATGCATTTCATCGAGACCAGATTCACGAAAGTAGACAAAGCCGTTTGCATATATGCTGTATTTTCTCATACTTACAAATATAAGAAAAAAAATCCGTAGTTTTTTTTTAATTCGAATTTACGCACTGTAAACCTCTTCCTCCTAATTTGTTTACAACTTTTATTTGCTAGGAGTTTCTGATCTTTCCATAGTTTTCAGCAACGTTTTAGTTGGCATTAAGCTTTCAAATAATCTATGGGATCCTAGCATAACTTGAACGTTGTTGTAGCTCCCAATTATACACGAGCATAATATTTTGAAGCGAAAGTTCAACAGTCAACTGTGCAGCAATTTCTACTCAGCCGATGTCGTTGAAACTTGCTCACACTAAAAATTGGATAATTTGAACTTGTTGACTTTGATAAGAAAAAATCTATCGTCGCGTTTAGAAAATATTCGCGTTTTTTTCATAAATATATTTTTTCAAAAGCGCTAATATCTCGTGATCGTTTGCCTTGTTTGCCCTTTACTTTAAAGCTTTATAAAATTTGAACATTTGCTATTTCGATTGCTAAAAAATAGAAAAATCGGGTCAGGTTTACATGCCCAAAGCTTGATTTATAAAAGAGCACCTCCGTTCCCCAAAAATAGCGCGGGCCATCTTAACCTAAGTACAATCCAAATGTAAACGAGTCATCGTGAATTTTATCTTACTGAGAAAACTTCTCTAGATTAGTCTTGTGCTTAACTGACAAAAAATCCAGGAGATGAATTTAGCACGACACGGAAGCTGCACAGCCTAATGTACAATTTTATGGTTCACAGAACGACTGATTTATTTTTCGTTCTCAAGTTTTAACACAGAGTCTTTTGTGGCAGATTTACTCGCGACTCACATGATACACGCAACTCCGGCAACATCGACGCGAGAACCCACGCATCCGCGCGTGTCTGCCTGTTCTAAAAATATAAAAATTGTCTCGTATCATAGGGTGCGTGGATGTCGCGCTTACGGTCTCCTCCCATTATGGCTCCTGATTATATGAATTATCAGCGAAGATCAATCTCTTCCTTTCTTACGATGTAGCTGTTGACAGTCTTTTATCCATCACTTCTTGAACTTGACCGGCTCTGAGCTCCCTTTTAGTTCGGCTTAAAGTCAGCTTAATTAAGCAGCCGCAGGAACCGTAGACAGTTCTTCAACTCTCGCTGTTTTTGACTTCTTGTCCGATATATCATATTCAGGTTGGCAAACATTTCGGATGTTCACGCTAAGAGGCTATCCCTAAATCATTTGGCATACGTTTCCATGATGTAGATGAGTAAATAAAGCAAGAAATATTCACGAAGATCTATGTTTTCCAGCAGCTTTGTTCGCCTCTTTCATTCAGCTTAAAAAGCGAACAAGGTGCCACCCGTGCCACAGATTTTTGCCGCCTCTTCATACAATCGCGTCGTTTAAGTTAAAATGAAATGTCCAGATCATTTTATAACATGAGAAAAAAACCTCTGAAGTAATGCAGTGTTCTCACAGATTTTTACGACAGGTAACTCAACTCTAAATGAACCGAATATGTTTTTGTGTCACGTTTTGCGTAAGAAGGACTCCAAATCACTCTCCAAATCAAGGACAAAGGCAAACAGGCAAACTCGTCCCCAGGCCTAATCCGTGCGTACGGGCGTACGTACGGACGTACGGACGTACGGACGTACGGACGTACGGACGTACGGACGTACGGACGTACGGACGTACGGATGGACATGACGTCATAACCAAATTTTCTCGGCTTGATGGATTAACCAAATTATATAGCTATGGATGCTCCGCCCGCGGGCGCCTTCGGCGCCCGCGGGAGCTCCGCTATAAATAGAATATATTTTATTTTACGTTCCTTACATACGAATGAATAGATGTCAATTCATGTAAGTCAGTATCCTTTCCAATACCTTTTTTGGACTGAAGTTGACTTCTTTATCACCACAAGCATGACGAAATAAAGATTTCTCATCTTGTACTCTTTGCAACAGGATACTAACGGGTTGGACAAGGCAACGAAATTTTTTTACTAATTGTGTTTATCCACTTTTCGACTTGGAAGCTCATTGCCTGCGATACCTTAAAACAAACCCTGCTTGATTTAAGGACATCGCTATATTTACAAAGAATATAAATGGCCTACTCTGAACGGGGTATTTGTGACTACAACAGTTCGCCGTCGAACATTTTGGAAACCAATCACAGATTCCCCGTAGCAAAAGTCTTATCGTTCATCACTATTATTCCTTTCTTCTTTGTCGCTGTTTAAACGCCTTGTCACTTGACGGAACTTACTCTAACAGAGCGTTAGGGAAGCTGTAGGTGCACTTATTGTAAAAATCATAATGTTTTTATGGGCAGAGTTTTACGGTCATGTACTCACAGAAGCATCAATCGAATAGAACGTAAGTAAAAATCATTTAAGATTGTGATTTGTTGAATCTACAACGGCTCAAATTATGAAGATTTTTGAGATTTTAACGTAAAAAGCTAACACCAGTATCTGAAACTATGGTTTATTAGTTAAGTATTGAAAAACAAAAGGGTGTCAGGGATTTCCTCTATTTTGGATATTTTTCTTGTGACAGCCGCGAACGCAACAGGATCGGCAAAATTTTCGATACTGTAACTTTACGGCTCGATAAAAAGATAACCAATAAGAATTAAGAAAAAGCCTGACACCCTTTGAGAGATTGATGCTTGCTGATTAACATTATGCAGTGATTTTGCAGTCGTGGCTGTGTTTGATGCCCGATTAATTTGGCGGAATGACGCTCGGTCGTTTTCTGTTTACCAGCTTCATTCTTCTCAAGAATGGCTCTGCCAAACAGCGGATATTTTGTTCAATTTCTACAGTTCTTTACCTTTCTATTGATATATTATAGTTTGTGGTAGTTTACTTTAAAACAACGCGCGTACGATTCCAAAGGACACCATCGAAGGTATTGTGTAACCTTAAAGGGAAAATCCACTCTTTCGACAAGTTGACGTTAAATTGTTTGAAATACTACGAGAAAAGCAAGCTCTCATTTTCGACCTCAGTGCCTTCGCTGTCGTGGTTATTCATTGGCTCAAAAGCTCGGAGGACGAAAACTCTTCTTCTCTTGGCACGTGTGCCACTTTTCAGGCGGTAATCTCGGCCCGTCTCCGCCTAATGTTTCTGGCATTTACACGGAGAAACTCAAGCGGGCTGTGAGCTATATATTATCGGCCTGCGTGCCAAAATTTAGGAGTACCGTCCCCAAAATAACTGCCGTGTAAATAGGACAATTAAATGACTTTTTGAGGGAATATTTTATATTTGCGTTCGTGTAGTGTCATTTGCGGCCCGTGCGCGAAGCGCAAGGGGCGCATTCGGCGAAGCGCGTCTGAATATGTGAACAGCTGTCATATAAGTCCAGGGACGCAAAAAATTAAGAGTGCCTTTCTTATTTTTAAGGGTGCCGTTCAGGACACACCATCGGAAATATTTTGCCGTGTAAATCAAGCTGGCCGTGTCCAAAACTATCGGTCCGCGCGCCAAAATTTAGGAGTGCCGTGCCCAAAATGAATGTCGTGTAAATGCGTCTTGATACTTGGCAGTGCATGCGTGAAATATAGGAACACCCATCGTCCTTAATAGGATAATTTAATGTATAGATTTAGGCAGGCCTAAAAGCGGAGCTCCAATTTATTAATTTCATTACTAAATAGGTAGCCACACTATATTTCTAAGCTTATACAGTGGCCCATATAGGTACAAAATAAATTTTAATCGCTTATGGTTATTTAAAAAACCTCTCATGGTTTTGTTGACGAAAGCGACGTCAATATATTTCGTGGTCCCGTCTGAATTTTCTTTCCTGGGACAGCCTGTCACTGACAGGTTCTAAAATTGAATTTGACGAGTGCATTTTATTGGGTTCCTCACGTACGCACGTCGGCGCAAAACAAATCTTTATAACGTTTTCTGTACACTAATTAATACACCTCCAGGACCTCTATGAGTTTTTCAATGTAAAAAGAATCTTAACCTTGTTTTGATTTACTACAAAACTGTCAGGGCAAGAAAATCAACTCAAGGCAAAAACACAATACAGAAAAACAAAGTGAACTCGCTGCTAAACACAGTAAACAAAATGAACTCACTCCACGGCAAACTGAGAAAATCGAGGGACTCTGTAAAGTGTGGAAACCAGGGCGCTAAAAAGGAAGGGCGGCGAAACGGCCAGAGCGCTCTTGGGCGATGCGTGATGCGGAGTAGGACTGGGTCGAGCGCGCTTCACTGCAGCAAATTGGAAGTTCAAAACATGGCGGCAAGTGAGAGTCGATGGCTGGTGGAGAAAAGTGATTGCTACACAAAAACAGTAAGACGATTGTGCGAAATTCTTTTGGAAATGAAATAACGACATGTTTCCTTAACTGTAAGAAGTTAGAAAGACTTTGATTCTGTGAACGCAGTGTTGAATTATCATAAATAAAACCAACTTGCTCGAAATGCGTTTTCCCTTTCTTCGAACGCTATAAAATCAAGCACCAATTTCAAGGAAAATATGGTAGCAGATGGCTCAATTTTCAAGCAGTAAGTAGAGTAAGTATTGCTTTTTCATCGGTGTAAATCTCATTCTGAACTTTTTTGAACTTTTTGAGTTAGAGGCTTTGAAAGTTTATACTTAATACCTTGGGATATACCACTTTTCCAGCTTCGATGCTAAGCAAGCAAATGTGTAGAGGTTTCAGGCATTTACATCTAACTTTAATGAAGAATTACAATGACACTATATGACATGGTAGAGTGGTTTGTATAAATGTGCACTCATTAGTAAACAAGGTTGCAAATTTTCCTTGTTTACAGTTTTACATTAATGAGTTTTATTTTTTTATGCTCATCAATGCTCTGCAAATGCAACAAAACAGACCAAACCCCTACAGGGTACTAACAATAATTTATTCCATAAGACCAAGGTAGCCGTGTCAACAATTACAATAATATTACTAGTTAATAATATCCACCACAATTCACATATCCGATGGCATTATGTTGATGAACTTTTTCATTACAACAATTTGTTATCTACTTAGGTTATGTAAAGATAAAAAGCAAAACTATTAATCCTTTGCATGCAAGAGCAGCTTCAAAGTAGAACATTAACAAATTTCTGTTAGCAATATATTCGATGGAGACAGAGGGTTAAATTATGGAAGAAAAGCATTTAAATATGTTCTTTTCTTGGCTTTGACAATTGTAACAGCCTTATATTATTATTCTTTTCACACGCATTTCATTGCACTGGCAAATTCCCTTTTGGATAGGGACTTTCCTAACAGCATTTGCATTAACCTTCAATCTTACTGACCAGCCTATTCACCATCTTTTTGAATACTGAATGACAAAAATTATATAAAAACAAGACTAAGTCAACTCTGTGACTTGAATCATGCAGCTAATGATCATATTAAAATGATACAAAATAAAAATTTGATAGCAAATATTCTTGTTAATGTATAAAAGGCACGTGGATAAAACATACATATGTTGACAACCTTCCCTGTCATATGATGCAAAAAAGCTGAGAGTGTGAGTACATCTTAAATATCATAATCAGCATAAACCAGAAACCCATCACATGAGTTTCTGTACAAACAGTTCATATTTATTGAGATATTGTTTTTTTTGGTCACACTAGTACTAATGGGCCAGGGATGGCCTGGACAGAGAAATTATAACTGAAATTTTCAGAGTTACAGGTAAAGCTGAAACCTTTATAAAGGGAAAAACGGATATATTTTGGAAACCAATGGCATTCAGAGTTAAACAGCTGTGCATCTATTTAACAATGCTTATGCATCAGTCAATTCCAGCAGTGCCCATCCCCCCCCCCCCCGGGCATAAGCATTTCTTTGGTAAATTCCCCGGGGTGGGGATGAGGGAACCGGGCAAATGCCCCGCTCCCGGGTTGATTGTTTTCAATCTCTCGATAGGTGATATAAGAATATAATACAAGTTGTTGCTTCTTGACAATGAAGAAATATCTAAAATTCAGAAAATATACCTTTAAAAACATCCATGAACATCCACGAGCTTCTCTAGTCCTTCATGGACTAGCTAATCTGCAACGTACAGGGGCACCCAACGACCGAATCTTTCCAAAGACGTCAGAAGTGTCGTAAATGGATTTCTCTATGTTCTAGAAGGCTTTTTAGTTAATTTGGAGATGCCCTAAAAAATATTTATCTGTTCGGATATTTAAGGGGAACTTTCGTCGTTTCGAAAATTCTAGGGTCCTTTTTTGAGTCATCCGAAAGTTTTAGCTATCCTGATGGATCTTGTCGAAAGTTCGAGGACTCTGAGAGACCATATTTTCACTAGAAAATTTTAGGGGAAGTTTTTCGTTATACGTGTGCCTATCGAAATTTCGCGAAAATACTTGGCAATATAAATGTTTATCCGAATATTATAGGCGTTAAACCTATTCATCGGAAAACGTTAGGGGGTGTAAATTATACGACCGATCAAGGGATTGTTGTTGGCGTAGGAATCTTTTTACGGTCAAAACCGAATAATTTGATCGTTTTAGATGCTCTGACCACAAAAATAACTTCTCCAATAATCTGATAAGTAGGCTAATGCCGAGCTCAATCACCTCAATTGCCTTTATCTTTCATTAGGTTCACGTACATTCCTGATTACCTCTAATGCTCACCGAAACTTTTAGCAACTTTTGGAATAATTAAGCCAAACGAAAATTTTAGAGAACAAATAAAACCGTCCGAAAATTATGGGACATGATAAAAGTGAGCACATCAATTCCGAAAATTCTAGGGAAACTTTATGGTTTTCCGAAAAAATTTGAGAAGTCTAGAGCGTCGCTGGGAAAAAAATTTCGAAATTCTTAGGCGACCTTCCATCCGAACAGATATTTTACCGAAATATTCCGTTGGGTGCCCCTGAACGTAGTCCACGCCTTGGCCTATAAACGCCTCCATCACGAATACGCTACTCACTCTACGGTTTCGAAAGCACGTGTCAAATGCCCGGGGGTCAACCCGAGGTACGCAAATGCCCCACTGACCCCCGGGACGGGCAACATTAGGAAATGCCCCGGGGTTGCCCGGGGGGGGATGGGCACTGCTGGAATTGACTGATGCATTACATCACTTAGAAAAAAGAGAGACCCAAAAGGAAAGTCTGTACCATGACCTTCCATTATCTATGGGAAGGAGATGGTGAGAAAATGGGGGTACTTGAATTTTTAGCCACTGCAAAAGGGGGCTACTGATGTAATTTGTCATGGAGGACGAGGCCATGAAATCTTAAAGAGATGATACAAAAGCATAACTATGGTATGTAACAATAAGAACTTGGCACCCAGATTTCATGGTTATGCTCCCTGTGATTTTTCTAGGAGCACAGAGTTACACAGTATTTAGGTGTAGTCATGCATGGATTATGATTTATAATTATAATAATTTCTGTACAGTGTTTTGCACTGCTCTGTTTGGTTGCTTATGCAATGCATTGTTATACCAATTAGTGATTGAAATTCCTCATCTCCAAGAAATAGGCCAAATAACTGATTAAACCTTAGATATTATTTGACATTGGGAAGGCAATATTAACCCTGTCTTTTACCAAACCATTTCTACAAACCATGCACTCTACCATGCCATATATAGTGTCATTGTTTATTCTTCAAGGGAGGTTCTGATGTTCAATAAAATTTGATGTAACTGCCTGAAACCAAGACACATTCGTTTGCTTAGAATCCAGTACCTTGGAAGCTTGAAAAAGTGGTATAGCCCAAGGTATACCTATTGTCATAATAGCAATATTAAAAGCACTAACAGTATAAACTTTCAAAGCCTCTAACTCAAAAAGTTCAAAAAAGTTCAGAATGAGATTTACACCGATGAAAAAGCAATACTTACTCTACTTACTGCTTGAAAATTGAGCCATCTGCTACCATATTTTCCTTGAAATTGGTGCTTGATTTTATAGCGTTCGAAAAAAGGGCAAAAGACATTTCGAGCAAGTTGGTTTTATTTATGATAATTCAACACTGCGTTCACTGAATCAAAGTCTTTCTAACTTCTTACAGTTAAGGAAACATGTCGTTATTTCATTTCCAAATGAATTTCGCGGAATCGTCTTACTGTTTTTGCGTAGCAATCACATTTCTCCACCAGCCATCGACTCTCGCTTGCCGCCATGTTTTGAACTTTGCTGCAGTGAAGCGCGCTCGACCCAGTCCTACTCCGCATCACGCATCGCCCAAGAGCGCTCTGGCCGTTTCGCCGCCCTTCCTTTTTAGCGCCCTGGTGGAAACGGACCGCGGATGCGGACGGCGGACGGCGGACGGCGGACGGCAAAAAAAAATAAAAATAAATAAAAATATGAAAAAACTATACTAAAAAAATAGTTAAAAAATAAAAAAATATTACAATGAGATAAATGAGTCGGATACTGCTGGAAACCCGCGAAAAAATGTTTAGAAAGTGGTAATTATTCCCCCCCCCCCCCCCCCCCCCACCCCAATAAGAAAAATGCTCCGCGGTCCCAGTATTTATGTAAGAATTTATCACTTGTAACAGTGTTCGGATCATTTTCAGAAGGCTTCGGAAATTAAAGAAATGCTATTCGTACACTCGTAAAGAATCTCGGTTTATAATATCATAAACTAGAGTGAATTACCAGGATTTCTCTCACTGAGAAAAATAATCGTCACACAATAACGCTATATCTTTCACATGTAAATATATAGATTTCGTCACGTTTGCTAATAATATCTTCACACAGTAGAGATATATCTTTCATATGTTAAGATATCGATTTCGTCAAGCTCGCTGACGAGTTTGCATGCCATGTTTTAACGGTGATTGAGCCAAAGTTTATCAACTCGGCAATCTTCGAAAATGTTTGAAAAACGTTCGAAAATATTGGTATGACCTTCGAAGGTCTGACTAGTGACTTGAAGTGGGGGGCTTTAGAAACTCTTCTCTTAAAAAGTCTTTATCTTTTCGGAAATATATTGCATGGGGTGGGGGGGGGGGGGGGGGGGGGGGGCTAAGCATCCCCCAGCCCTCCTTGCTCCGCGGTCCCTGGAATTACCACTTTCTAAACATTTTTTCGCGGGTTTCCAGCAGTATCCGACTCATTTATCTCATTTTAATATTTTTTTATTTTTTTATTATTTTTTTTAGTATAGTTTTTTTCATATTTTTATTTATTTTTATTTATTTCTTGATTTTTATTGATTTTTATTTTTTTTGCCGTCCGCTGTCCGCCGTCCGCCGTCCGTACTTTACAGAGTCCCGAAAATCGAGGCGGCAAAACAAACTGAAAATTTATGGTGCCGGTTATGAAGGTCATTTTAAACCAGCTTTTGTGTAAGAATTGTGGCAGTTTGTGATTTGGGAAGTAGTGCAGGCTAACTTAGAATGAGCTTAATGTTGTTTTGACAGTTTGAATCATCTTATTTTCGTTGCGGTTTAGTGGAATGATTAACTACTAATCCTGTTTTATCGTACGCGTTGCTAAGTACCTTAGATAATTTTATGTAGAGAACTGAATGAATTTTCTTCATTTCTGGTAAGTATAAATATGCGGTAGGTAAAGTCTGAACTCACTCAGCCAAGCACAGGAAGCTCGCAACGAAACCGGCGAAATATTCGTTTATGAATCGAAGATATTTTAACACACTCACTGATAAGCAGGGACAACAGAAACAAAACAAATGCAAGCGAGCCGAAATTCGGACTATATGTTTTTCATTGTTGGCGGCCATGTTGACTTACCATGAAGTATATGCCCGAAATTCTGCGAAATTGTGATTTTGATCCGTGAAGCTAAATAATTTGTTAACAAAATCCAGTAGTGAACATCACTAGTCTAAACGAAATATTTCATAAACAATGTCTGTATAAAATGTACAAACACGAACAGGTTTGATTAATATTTACCGGAAGATCTCAAAAGCGACACAACTTCAAATTTGTTCATAAATGAGGTAAATTCTCTCAATATAAAATTAGGCTTACGCTTAGTGCATACATTTACGTTTGTTACCTCATTATTGAAGAAGGCTTGTATATTCTGCAGGGCAAAGCTTTCAAACCAGCCCAATAATATCGGAGACGAACACGGCAATTTCGTTGTAAGCTTTCTCCAACACCACCGACATATATGAATTATCAACGAAGATCAATTTCTCTCTTTCCATCGGTGTAGCCTTTTACAGTCTTTTATCTTTCACTCCAGTGAACTTAATCGGCTTTGAGTTCACTTTTATTTGAGCTCAATTCAGTGATTTTCAGGCTTGCTCAGCCGCAGGTCGAACCGTGGACATCGCTCTTTTGACTTGTATTCCGATATATCATGTTCAAGTCCGCAATTACTTCGGTTCTTCCCATTACAAGGTTGTACTCAATGATTTGGAATAAGTTTCCATGATGTAGACGGGTAAATAGAGCGAGAAATATCCACGAAGATCTATGTTCTTCAGCAGCTTTCTTCGCGTGTTTCATTCAGCTTTAAACGTGAACAGCGTGCCAAAGATTTTGGCGCCTTTTCATACAATGGCTTCGTTTAAGTTGATGTGAAATGTCCAGATCATTTTTTTGATGTGAGAAAAAATCTCTGAAGTGATGGAGTGAAAAATAATAACGAAGAAATATTTTCTGCTGCTCACTTTCTTCACAAGTTTTCATTCCCGCGGTTGAGCAAAGATTTCGTCGCCTTTTCACGCAATCGATTCGTGTAGGCGAAATGAAATATCCCTATTCGATTTTCAACACGAGTTAAAAAAATGTTCAGTGTCCTACAAACTTCTACGATAGGTGACTTTTAACGAAAAGTGGATGGTCAATATCAAACACGTAAGATGCCCAGGTCAAGCTTTTTCTGGAGTATGGCCGCCATTTTGGGCGAAGTCATCGTCGTCGTCGTCGCTAGGCGCACGCGCCCGCGAGCCATGCCGCTAGCCACGATGACCATGAAAACTCAAACGCATGGTTTTCTCAATTTCTATCCTCGCACGGTAGTTATGGGGCTCCGCTCTGCGGCCCTTCGGGCCGCTGGAGAGCTCAGCTATGAAATGGCGTTACGAGGAGATTAGGCAATCATAAAATAGGCGGCATGAAACACTGGACCCTGAAGTTAATAAATAATAAGAATGCTCTACTTCTGAAGTCATTCCTTTTTTTCTTTCGATGTTGTTTATGGTCATTTTTCCCTTCTAAGAAAATGGCAGAATTTAGATGGTTAAAAATTATAGCTCTTTATCGATAGAATTTTTTGATGTTTTTCACATTACTTTTTAATTCACAGACAAGATGGTTCCAAAACAAACGTGGACCAATTTTTTCCTTATGGAAAAAATGTGTCTCTTCACCGTGATAATGCGCTCATTTCTGCACTGTGCCATTGCTAGACAAGGTGATCATATGCATAACTTATTTTTTACTATGGTGATAATATTTTTTTCATTTCGTTTCATAAGCTCTTTTTCGTTGTTTGCAAACTGCGGTCGTAAAACTACAACTTGATTTTGTCGATAAAGAGAAAAAACACTCTCCTTTTAGAGAACAACAAGGCCTTTAATTGTTGTGAAATAATGGGGTAAAGTAAGCTATGGTTCGGTGGCTTTAAATATTCATAACTGTGTAAGTTGATCAGGGTGCCCAGTCAATTGTCTTTGGTGCAATAAACTTCGACAACCAAACTAACTACTCTCTAGCAACAAAATCTGCTTTATAAGTTTGTTCCCGAGCTATTTTTTTTTCGCGTTTACCCCTTACAATAGGTAAGACTAAAGACAGTTTTAAGCATTTGCTAACCAATCACAGGGCTTGAATTCTTCTTTAATATTTACTTACTGAAAGAGGTTGAAAGCAGAACCCGTTAGTACTTGATGCATTTCAAAAAATGAGATTTTTATTTCCACTTTAGTCAGTACATCTTGCAACTTTGACAGAAGACTTTGTAATGGCTGGCGACAGTCTAACTCAGATGTCTTTGGCTGGACACGTCGCAAGGGACCGACACCATCTTCCAATACGGGTCCAGATGGTGATCATACCAGTGGTTCAGGTAAGAGGAATGTCATTCGTCAATTTCAGGTATCTCGATGCAGTTTTTTCTGCACCATATCTAATACTTTCAAGTGGCCGTTTAGCAGACTTATCAGACTCGGATCGATGTGAAATTCAGTTACACCGGTTATTAGTCTTAAGTTTTTTTTTTCAGGCAATCGATATTTCCATGGCAAAAGAAATCCACGAAATCAGTAAAGCCTGAATTTAACGCAAATCAGATTTAAAGTAATGAAAAAGAGTGGGAAATTATGTATGTTGGATTTCGATTAAATCGCTAAGATATTTAAAACCGTACGTTTTGAATGATAATGGTTAATAGGCCGAGGTGCAGACACACAGTTGATGGAATTACTTCGAAATAACGCCAAAACGTATATTTAACTATTAGTAAGCTCTCAGCACTGTTTAAGTTTTATTCATTTTCTTTATTGCGATTTCGAGAATTGATCTTTTTTCTTAAAATCACTAACAATGGAATTTTTGGGCATTTTTTTAGAAATCTCAAAAACTACTGGACATACTTTTTTGATACTTTCAAACATTCAGAAACATTCAGAAGCATTTGATTCAGTGGAAAACATCCAAGTAGAAAAAGAAGGCGTTTGAAATGACAAATAAGTTGCGTTACAAATTTACCGTTTATAAAATTATGCTAAAAATGAATGTGTATGAAGCTTCTCCGTGATAAGGATATTTATTGCAAAGAAATAAATGATTTTGTGTATGTTTTCCCAGCTTCCGGTTTGGGGAACTTCCTTTCATCCGGGAGTTTGTTTCACAAGTTCTTACATAGAATCGAGGCAAGCATGCATGTTAAATCCTTTAGCTGAATGAGGTCTTCGACAAGTTAAGACGAATCTCTTCATAAGGAGCAAGATACATCAAATAGCTTTTTGAAACAAGAAAAAAACTAACTGCGAAATTTGGATGAAAGTAGGTTCAAAATTTAATTGAATATTTAATTATATCAGCTTGTTTGTTCAATTTTTTTGTTGTCATTGCAAATTGTAACTTCTAAACATGTAACATAGATTTGTGTCGTTTAATTTTCAGAAGGGCGGGTGAACATTTTTTTTTTTATCTCCGCAGGATACTATATGTACATTGAGACGTCTTCTCCACGAGTCGCCGGTGATAATGCAAAGCTTAAGCTTTCTGTATCTGCAGATGGAGAACTTTCTTGTCTTGAGTTCTATTATCACATGTATGGAAAAACCATGGGAACACTTACTGTCTTCAACAGAAAATCAGTAGTGTTCAGTGCATCCGGAAACCATAACAACACCTGGATGAAGGCGGAGATAACTATGCATCTGAATGGCAAAGTAAGTTTTTAAGGGTTTTTTTTTTCTCATACGATTGGAGACTATAGGAATTTTGAGTGTTTCTATTGGAAATGCGGTAGTATTTGATAGTTCAGGAAACAGTTCAGGAATGGTGACTACTGGATAAAAGAGGAAAGCCATTTTTGGATAACGCACTAAGTTTTAATCGATAGATGCATAATTCGAAAAACACAAATCAAATAGCATTGCGATTTTTAGATTGAAAATTTTTAAATCCAATTTACTGACATTTGTATGTGTTTTTGTCTTTCATTTTCTGTTTTTTATTTTTTTATTTCATTTTATTTTATTTATTTTTTTGGAGGGTGGGGGGAGGTAGTTTGTTTTAATTTCATTTTTTTTTTCCGAGGACCTTTCTGGACTTAAATATAATTGTTATTATTATAAATATCCCTCCTAAATTGCTGAAAATGCCTTTGCATCAAATGCATTTATGAGTTTACAACGCAGGATATCACTCTTCGTTATTAACTAACTCAGACACACTTCTTAAATATTCTCCTGGATGCCATGTTTTGTCACCGTCGTTGTTATTATTATTGTTATCGTTGTTGATGATCTTGTTGCTGCTGCTTTTTGCTTTACCCGATTAAGTGTTGCTTTATATTTTGACGAACATCCTTTCTATTTCACCTGTGCCAAGATCATAAATTGATGATTGGCTTTTCCATTCATCTGTAACTCATCTAGGTGACATTTGAAGGAATAACAGGAACTTCCTTTACGGGTGACTTGGCCATCGATGATGTCTCGATTAGGAGTGGAAGCTGCCAGAGACACACTGTACTTCCGATTCCAACGTTTTCCGCGGCATCCACATTTGCAACTTCATTGCCTTTAGTCACAACGTTCACTGTGAGGCCTTCATTGTCTTCAGAGGCAAAGACGTTAAAACCGACAACTGTAAAGCCTTCATCGTCTTTTG
>OY855904.1:40979303-41016803 GCA_963693305.1 Meandrina meandrites
CAGGGAAAGCGCAGTGGTGAGAACACTCGCGTCCCACCAATGTCGCTCGAGTTCGGTTCCCGAACCCGGCGTCATATGTGGGTTGAGTTTGTTGCTGGTTCTTGATCCTGCTCAAAGGGTTTTCTCCGGACTCTCTAACACTTCCAAAATACAGTTCGTTTGGGAATTCGAGGGTCACAGGTTACGTGCTACCTCGTTAAACAAAGTCAATTAAACACATAACTTTATACTTTGGAGAGGGGGAACCCCCACCCCACCCCCCGTCCCCCAAAACCGAAGTTCCGTGTTTGCAGGTTGGACATTTTAGCTATGCCATCAAACGAAGAAGCTTTTAAACTGTGAAGCATTTCTAGTTGAACAGCAATTGCTATATTTTATGATGCGGAGATTTACTGCCCTGAGGGTCAGTTTGCTGTCAATCTCCACAAAATGGATTCGAATACTCTTTCTCTCTCTCTATGTTATGAGGCAGGCTTGTAAAAGCTGTAATAAGCAACTTATAAAATTAAACATTGATGAATCTTACACTTTTTACAAGCAGCCTGTTACTGTTAATTGACAATTGAACTTAGTCACTAGTCTGGAGGTTACTTTGCTCACAAACAATAGTACCTGTATTATTACTTGAACCTTCTTGCTTCTCAACAGAAAATTTAAAACTGTAAAATGATATAGGAAATGTTTGTAACACTGACAGAAGTCGCGAGCTAGCAGTTGCTGTCGATACCTTCAGCGGAGGTTTTTTAACACCAGTAGCAACTATATATTAATCAGTACCTGCAAGTGTATGATAAGCAATTATTCTCCATTTAGTAAAGTTAAGTATAAGTAGCCTAACGTTGTGATTTTAAATTAGCACCATTGTAAATGTAGATCAAGTACACTATCTGTATTCGCTCAGCTCGATAAGCTTTTTATATTTTTTTTTTCTTTTTATAGTTTTTCTAATTATAAAGTTGTTGTTGTTATAAACTATTTATCGTATAGAACTGCTCAACTTCTTGTGAATTTCAGTTAAATTGACTTAGAACCATTGTAATGTCCCGTAAGAGTTCAAAAAGTACTGTTCGTAGCTTTAATGCAAATAAAATGCATTTCTTCCTGCTAATCATGAATATAATTAACATATGGTAGCCAAAGTCGAGTCTCAGGGCAAGAAACATACGTGAATTCCACATTAAAAACCATTCACAAAGGTACTGGTCTGTACTTCGTACTCCAAGAGCGAAATTTAGATCGAACTTTTACAATTTAACAGTTTTATATAGTTTCGGAAATTATTTTAAGATCTTTGAATTGCGCTGAACGTGTTTACAAGATGCGGCGTCCTATTTTTTTCATTGTTCTAACATAGTTCTGCTCTCGACGTTTAGAATTTGTCAGAAAATAATTAACATATGGTAGCCAAAGTCGAGTCTCAGGGCAAGAAACATACGTGAATTCCACATTAAAAACCATTCGCAAAGGTACTGGTCTGTACTTCGTACTCCAAGAGCGAAATTTAGATCGTACTTTTACAATTTAACAGTTTTATATAGTTTAATTCGGAAATTATTTTAAGATCTTTGAATTGCGCCGAACGTGTGTACAAGATGCGGCGTCCTATTCTTTTCGTTGTTCTAACATATTTCTGACCTCGACGTTTAGAATTTGTCGGAAAACGTTTAGAAAGGAACGACTGAAGTAGAACTGAAGTAGGACCAGTCTCGGCAAGTTTGGCCCAGGGCTAGTTTTTACAGCTAATATTTTATCTTTCGTACGTATACCACTGGGTGAAAGTCAATAGACCATTTCCGAGTAACGTTTTGCCTCTGTGTTAAAACGAATCTTCGTGCGAAAACATTCATATGAAAATGGATTTCACCTGCCCGTCCATTTTCATGCAAAACAAACTCATTTTCATTTAAATGGTTTCGCACGAGGACTCGTTTTGAAAATGAGGCAAAGGGCAACTCGGAAATGGCCTCTTTCATGTACTGAGTCACATATCATTTGTTGTTGACTTGAAACAAAATAACAAGAAAAATAAAGTGCACTCATGACATTCACCCATGAAGAAGAAGGAATGTGGCATCCAATTACATACCGGACCTGAAAGTGAATTGAGTTGTCTTACAGGTAGGAGGCAGCCTTTATTCCACGAGATTGTAAGATTTCCGGTTCCTAAATGATGTTTTATTGTGCAAGCTTCTATTTAGAAGTCTTGTACACCCGAAAGGTTTGTGAAATATTGTTATTTATGCTAAAATCGTTTCGCATGAAGACCTTTCTTGCAATGTAAACAAACTTGTTCGAAAAATGAGCAAAATTGCCGACAGATTACGCTAAAATAAGTTCCCTTTTAAAAACCACAATATATTTTTACTTTTCCATGCTCTTTGACTCCTTCCTAGTTGGTATGGATTCAAATATTGTGTGAAAAAGTTGGGCTTTTGCGCAATACCGAGTTGAAACTGTGCACTTTTTGAGCTATTGCTTTTAATGGCGAAGCAGGTTTCTGAGGTTTCAAACAAAAAATAATTTCATGTAGTAAGGTTTTGTTAAACGAGCCAAACGGCCCGTGCTATGTTCTGATAAAGAACTAATTTGATCCAGGAATTCAAAGCTTAAACAACAAAGTATTTTGAAGCGGTGAGTTTGACAATATTTGCTATTTTTACTTGTAGCCATTGCTAAAAGTAGGCCGGTTGAGGTTGAAGCGGATTTAATTCATAAAAAAAAATTGTATCATTTGAAAAAAACTAAAGTGGTTTCATTTACTTTTGAATGAAGACAGACTCGTGAGCAAAAGTTTAAAGGAAATCAATTTTTCGATGTGAAATGCAGCGGACGGTTTTACAGAGACTGCCTCTTAAGTACTCAATTATTACTTCCCGAATTTCTTCTATAAAATAGTAGTTTGCAACGTGTTTTCTTTTTAACCATTTCCCTGTCATGGGTCTCTGTGTGAAAATGGTCTCTAATACATGTCCAACATTAGATTTAATTTTCCCTCGTTGCTGCACGCCAGTTTTGTTTTAGGAAAATGTGTTACAAAGTCAAGGGTTTTAAATGGGGATAATTTGCATAAGCTATTAACGACTTTCTAAAACGTCAGCGTGTGAATTTTAGACGCGGCCTCTGTGGCGACCAGAGGTGGAGGCTTGTATTAATATGATGCGAAGGCATAGAAATCAGCAAGTCAACAATAGAATTAAATGGAAGTGGACGGAAAATGGAAAGAGGACGCAATTTGAACAAAACTGGGTTTTGACCCAACCTAAAAATCACCTAATATTAAACAAATACATTAATAGCGAGTATATAATGACCACTAGCCGCAAAAAAAAATCATTATATTTTCCTCAAAACCCACGCCCTGTCGAATAAAATGGAGAAGTGGTTTTAGAATAAAATGGCAGTGGATGGGAAATGGAAAAAGGACGCAATTTGAACAAAATGGGTCTTGACCCGACCTTAAGATCATCTAATATTAAACAAATACATTAACAGCGGGTAAACAATAACCACTAGCCACAAAAATCATCATGTTCTCCTCAAAAGCCCACGCCCTTTTGCACCCTGCTTTCAAGAGTAAAGTGTTTCTTTTTGTTGAAAGATTAACCGAATTCATCATGGCCATGTTTCATGTATAAATTGTAATTTGGATTTCTGAGTGGGGCCAGTATTATTTTGAAATTCAAGAACAGGCTTATCATAACGGTTCTTAATTGACAATCAAACATTTCTATTCAGGTGACAACAGCAGAGAGTAGCGAGAGATGACAATTGCGCTATGTAACAGATTGCGTTGGTCAGCGATGACAGTTTATTTAACGAACGTGTCCAGTTGCCTTCGATCTCGCTTAAGTAACTTAATTTCCCACGGGACTATTTTGCAGTATCCAACAAATCCAGGGAACGCGAAGAAAAGCATCTTTTTAGAAGTTTTTCGTGTTCCCCTGTACTTAAAATATGTTCACTGAAAAGCCAAGCAATGAACAGCATGTCAGCTATTAAGTGGCTGAGAACCTAAAAACCGGTCGGCTAATGAATTTGGCTCGAAAAAATAGATTAGGTTGATACAGGTTACTACCCTATAAATAAAAAAGTATTTCTTTTGGGCTCGCTAAGCAAGGAATTACGAGGGCTTAAAACGCGTTCAAAAAATTAAGCGCGTATTAAAAATTACTTGGCGGCCAAACCGAGCTGTCACTTCCATGAAATGAAATTCAAGTTTGGATTTCTTAATTAAGTTCCACCTTGGAGCAAAATTTCGGTGCGTCAAAATCTGTTTTTGGATTTCGTGTTTTATTGGGAAATGACAAATCCGGTTTTCAAAATTCAAATCCTGATTTTTTTTTCCAATCGAATGCTTCTTAAGTACACAGGACAAAAATTTGTCGTGCATTTTAAAAGAGCTGTTTAACTAATTTCTTTTGTTGACAGATTAAAAAAAAAAACAGAACTTAACTATAACTTAAGTACACAAGAGCAGGTGATTCTCAGGTATTTCATTAAAGAAGTTAAAACTGTTTAAATTCTTGAACGATGAAAATATTTCTACTGCCAAAATTAGTTCGCGACTGAATTGTGAATTGCTGAAAATATTTCTCCAACAATTATATCTACACTTCTCGAGATTCCTCGAGATACTGAAACTAAAGTTAACCTCGACGGCTATTATTTTTGGACTACTGCCCGCCGTTTCAAGCAAGCATTCGTCGTCACTTTCTCAAAGGTGGGTTTGCATCTCGCTCGGCTGCATGGAATGACATCTAGCTAGGCTTTGCTATGCTTAATCAAAATGGAAAACGCTAGTTGGTTGCCAGATTATAGCAGCCACATTCCCGCTCATACTGGTATAAATAGAATATATTCTATTTTACGTTCCTTACATACGCACAAGAGAGTATGAAGCTCTCTTGATACGCGTGAATAGATGTCAATTCATGTAAGTCGGTTTCCTTTTAATTAACTTTTTTGGATTGAAGTTGATCTCTTTATCAACCACAGCCATAACGAATAAAGATTTCTCATCTTCTAACAGTATATTAGTGGGTAGGACAAGGCAAAGAAATCTTTTTACTTATCGTGTTTATCCACTTTTCGACTTGGAAGTTCTTTGTCTGCGAGACCTAAAAACAAACCCTGCTTGATTTAAGGACATCGCTATATTTACAAAGAATATTAATGACATACTCTGAACAGGGTATTTGGGATCACAACAGTTCGCCGTCGAACATTTAAGAAACCAATCACAGATTCGTCGTAGCCGGCAAAAGTCTTGTCGTTTGTCGCCATTGTTTTTTCTTCTTTGCCGCTGTTTAAAAGCCGTATCACTTGACGAAACTCACTCTAACATAGCCTTTGGGGAAGCTGTAGGTGCACTTATTTTACAAATCATATATAATGTTTTTACGGGCAGAGAAAATGAACCCGTTTTACGGTCATTTAATTACAGGAGCATCAATTAACCGAATAGGATGTAAGTAAGAGTCATTTTAAGCTTGTGATTTGTCGATCTATGACGCCACGAATTATGAAAATTTTCAAGATTTGAATTCTTACGAATCAGATTTAACGTACTCCGCATCAAATAAATCGCAAGTAGATTTCAAACCACGCTTTTTGCATAATAATTATAATGGACCGAGACGAAAACACTGTTTCGATGAAGTTACTTCAAAATGACACAAAAACGGCGTGTTTAACTTACCTATCGTCGGCGTAAAAGTTTTGTTGATTTTCTTTATCGCGATCCAGAGAATTGGATATTTTAGTACGGTCACTACCATTGTAATTTTTGACAAATGTTCCACTTTATGAACGGATAATTTTAAAATCTCAAAAACGGTGCCATATATTTTTATTTGAAATTGTCACGACACATGCTACACATGCTTGATAAAACAAATTTAATCAGTTCCAAAGTTTTTTTAACCAAAAAATACTCTTTGTCAGTCAATTCATCTTTCGAATTCGGAGACTTTTCAAGCATGCAAGGCGCATCAATACTAGTCCCTCTGCAAATGTTTGTGTCAACTTGAGCACATAGCAAGACGTTAGGGGGGGGAGGGGTGGATGGCACTAGCCCTCAAACCTTTATCATCAGACCACAGCACAAAATTGAAACAAGACGACTCTTGGTTTTAGGCCATCGTAACTTGATTAAAAACATGAAACAAACAGCGGTAATAAACATTGTGAAAAATCGCATTTTACTAACCTGACGTTTCGTATGCTATGCAACATACATTTTCAAAAGTATGACCGTTACAAAATTTTAACGACTATTATATATTGTTATGAAAAGGGTCTGGAACCTAGACTGAGACAATTGATCTACAGCAGTAACTTAATATTATCGCTTAGGTTAAAAGAGCAACAACCTCTCACTGCCAACGTTGGCATTTAAGGACGGTGCCTACTAATAGCGAGGTATTTTTGCCCGGCCGATGACTATGCAAGGGAAGTAGATGTTACCAAGGGCTATTTAAATCCAAAAAGAAAATTAGGGGTAGCCACGCAAATTTTCGAGATAATTAGGTTTGAAATCTTGAAAAAAGTGCTGACGTGGCATTTTCAAAAAAAGTAAAAGGAAATAAAATTTCCTTACAAATTACCTTTGAATTTGGTTTTTCATAAACAAAATCAACACTAAATATAACGATCTTACAAATAACTGACAAATACTATCTTTGAAACTGCGTGAACCACGTTTTTATTGACAAAACGATTGCACCTGAGCCATTTTTGACTCTAACAGCTCTCTCTTGCAAGGCCAGAAAAACAGCCTAAACAATTTTTGCACTGAACGAAAAATTAATCATGTGTTCTATAGACTTACCACTTCCATTTTATAAAATAAAAAGTATGGGTCACCACGCGTTTTTAAAAGTTATACGAGTTGTATGGAGTCGCTTTTGAGGTCAGTTACACTTTTCCTATCCCCTTCCTAGCGAGTTAAATATTTGCTTCTCGCGCAATTTTTCACGCGTGCACCACGCCATAAGTAGTTAGCAGTTTGCTGATTACGTTTGAGCGATTAGCGATGTGTTTCAGGCTGTTAAATGTGAGCCATTTTTATCGATATTCGTTTAGGGCTTACTGATATGTTACTCTTTCACTGTTCCTGGTTTAGTACCTCCATTAACTGGATTTCGTTGCAACCGAAATTTTCTTGCATTTTAGTCGCGCGCTTGGTCGCGAAGTTGAATTCGTCATTTTGAGCGAGCAAATTCCCTTAGCGCGCGCGTCTAATGCGATCGATGCCTTGCGTGATGCGCAGAAGATGTGCGCAGTAACAAAAGTAGGCACCGTCTTAATGAGGGTTGTAGCTCTTGAATGAATAAGGTCTCTTTTATTTTACAATGGAGGTCAGTTTTGCCGGACGCTAGAATGTCAAAATGATCCCATTTGATGTTATGGCCCGTGGTAATGATATGATCAGCGATAGCTGATAGATGATCGCTTTTAGTGAGGGCCTTAAAATGTTCAGTTTTCCTGTCGTGAAGTCGTCATTTTGTTTTACCAATATAAACATCATTGCAGTCCCAGCAGCCAGCTTTGTAAATGACCTTAGATCGCTGAGAACGATTAAGGCGGTCTTTGTACGGAAAGAAGGATTTGATGCGGCGTGTGTTCTGAAAGATGATCTTGAGGTTGACGAAAGAATAGAAGTTGGATACACAGGATTTCAGACGTTTAGTGATTTGGACGTTGGGGAGACCTAAGTAGGGTAACAGGATTATGACATCTTTTTTAGGGACTATCGCAACAGGGGTGTCTGGCTTGTTTCTATGTCTGTTCAAAACATCGTTGACGTTGTATGTGATAATGCCTTGAGGGTAACAATTTTGTAGCAAAAGCTTCCTGAGATCTTGAATAGCGGAATATAGTAGTGAGGCAGAGGAACAGATTCGGAAACAACGATAGGTGAGTGTGCGGATGAGATTAATTTTGTATTTGCGAGGTGTGAATGAATCCCACTTGGTGTAGAGGCTGGTGAATGTCTTTTTCCGGTAGACAGAGGTCATGAAACTGTTGTCGGGGCAACATTTGACAAGAATGTCTAAAAAAGGAATCTCATTGTCCTGTTCAAATTCAATAGTGAACTTGACACTGTTTTGTCTACTGTTAAGATAACGTAAAAACTCATTAGCAGTGTCTTTGCTGTCAAACATGGTAAAAGTGTCATCCACATACCTATACCAAAAAGAAGGACGAACTGAGGCGTTAAAAACCCACTTTTCCTCAAAATGGCCCATGAAGATGTTGGCTAAGACTGGGCCTAAAGGAGAACCCATGGCTACGCCGTCAATTTGATCGTAGTACTGGCCATCAAAAAGGAAATGGCTCTTCTTAGTGGCGAACTCCAACAAATTCCGTAAAACAGGACGGGGCAATTTCGGTTGATCAGGACGCGAATACAATTTGTCGAGGCAAATATGTATTGTTTCATCAAGTGGCACATTTGTAAAAAAGAGAACTAACATCAAAAGAGCACATTATTCCATTGCTATGTTTGTAAGTTTTGGCCCAATCTGCAAAACTAAATGAATCTTTAACGGTGTGTTGGTTGGTGGAAATAGGGTGAAGTATGCTAACAAGGAAAGAAGCCAGATTGTAGTTGTAGGTGTTGACAGAGGAAACAATGGGGCGGTAGGGGCATCCGGCTTTGTGAACCTTTTACCATGTTTGACAGCAAAGACACTGCTAATGAGTTTTTACGTTATCTTAACAGTAGACACAACAGTATCAAGTTCAATATTGAATTTGAACAGGACAATGAGATTCCTTTTTTAGACATTCTTGTCAAACGTTGCCCCGACAACAGTTTCATGACCTCTGTCTACCGGAAAAAGACATTCACCAGCCTCTACACCAAGTGGGATTCATTCACACCTCGCAAATACAAAATTAATCTCATCTGCACACTCACCTATCGTTGTTTCCGAATCTGTTCCTCTGCCTCACTACTATATTCCGCTATTCAAGATCTCAGGAAGCTTTTGCTACAAAATTGTTACCCTCAAGGCATTATCACATACAACGTCAACGATGTTTTGAACAGACATAGAAACAAGCCAGACACCCCTGTTGCGATAGTCCCTAAAAAAGATGTCATAATCCTGTTACCCTACTTAGGTCTCCCCAACGTCCAAATCACTAAACGTCTGAAATCCTGTGTATCCAACTTCTATTCTTTCGTCAACCTCAAGATCATCTTTCAGAACACACGCCGCATCAAATCCTTCTTTCCGTACAAAGACCGCCTTAATCGTTCTCAGCGATCTAAGGTCATTTACAAAGCTGGCTGCTGGGACTGCAATGATGTTTATATTGGTAAAACAAAATGACGACTTCACGACAGGAAAACTGAACATTTTAAGGCCCTCACTAAAAGCGATCATCTATCAGCTATCGCTGATCATATCATTACCACGGGCCATAACATCAAATGGGATCATTTTGATATTCTAGCGTCCGGCAAAACTGACCTCCATTGTAAAATAAAAGAGACCTTATTCATTCAAGAGCTACAACCCTCATTAAATGCCAACGTTGGCAGTGAGAGGTTGTTGCTCTTTTAACCTAAGCGATAATATTAAGTTACTGCTGTAGATCAATTGTCTCAGTCTAGGTTCCAGACCCTTTTCATAACAATATATAATAGTCGTTAAAATTTTGTAACGGTCATACTTTTGAAAATGTATGTTGCATAGCATACGAAACGTCAAGTTAGTAAAATGCGATTTTTCACAATGTTTATTACCGCTGTTTGTTTCATGTTTTTAATCAAGAAAAAAGAGGAGTAAATAAATTGAAATTGTGGCTTGACCAGAAACATTACTTAGGCCCATCACTTCATCTAATGTGATCCAGTTTGGGGGGAGTGCTTGTCACGTGACTAACTCAGGCCCAAACTGCCACCCTAAGCCTAAATCTAACCCTAACCCAAACAACTCATCCCTAACCCTAACCCATAAGCCTTTGACTTGCAAACCTAATCCAGACACTATTATGGGTTAAGCATAACCCTAGCTTTCACTCCGCGGTGTCGTAAGTCCTGGACATGTGACCCCCTATTGTTCTCTTTAAGATTTATTCAATGAAACAGGTCCGATTTATCGATAAAGAAGGCGAAAATGTTGCCAACGAAAAAGTTGCGTTACTAATTTACCGTTCACAAAATAATGCTAAAATATTCAAATCAATATGTATTGCACTCCTCCGAGAAAAATGTAGTTTTGAAGCAAAAGAAAATGGCGGCGAAATTTGCATGAAAGTAGCTAGAAAATGCATTCGCACCTTTCCCATCGCTTTATGCCAAAGAGCAACTTATCAGTTTAAGTGCGTAACTCAAATGTTTAAAATAAATATAAAACCTGTATTCCTTCTGAGTTTGATACCATACCTTTTTCGTTCTAAACTCTAGATATAAGCGGCGACAATACAGCCTGCAACAATCAATTTGGAGCTAAAAGACCTAAAACCTCCACGCTCGAAAGAGATATGGATGCATCCGAGTTGTTTTGCTTGGTTTGACATGGTCGAGGCGTCCTTTCCTGGTGCGCTGTGGTCTAAGAGAGAACGAGAGAAATATCACGATTTTAAGTTGTCTTTAGCTTTCGATCGACAACTGGGAAACCTCGCCATCTTTTAAAACGTGCATGTCGGCGAACTGAATTTACTAGAATCGGTGTGTTACCTACCTGTAGCGTGCTTTACACCTCTCTCGTTTCCTTTGAGGTTTTGCCATTTTCTAACGCGAACTGGATAGTTTCCTATATTTACAGGTCGATTAACATATCTGCGACCTCGTTGCTGTGCGTTTTACCATGATTTTCACCGCCATTTTTCTTCCTGCGAGAAAAACAAGACCTCATTTTCGACCCCAGTGCCTTCCCTGTCGTGGTTAGTCATTGGCTCAACAGCCAATTGGTTTGGCACGCGTGCCACATTTTGGGCAGGCGGAGACGATCTCCTGAGGTGATCTCGGCCCGCCTCCGCCTTAAGTTTCTGGCATTTGCACGGCGAAATTCAAGCGGGCCGTGAGCAATATTATCGGCCCGCGTTCCAAAAATTAGGAGTACCATCCCCGAAATAACTGTCGTGTAAGTGCGCCTTAAAATAAGCGTAGGAATAGTGCAACAGGTGTCCTTGTCTCGTTCTTCATTTGTAACAGGCGGTTTTATTTTTTTTTTTTTTCAAAACGTTAAGCCATATAATTGCTTTTTGTATTTGAGAATCATCCATTTGCTTTTTGACCAGCGTGCAAAGCGCTTCTGAATATGTGAACAACTGTTAAATAAGCCAGGGACGTACACAATTAAGAGTGCCTTTCTTATTTTAAGGAGTGCTCTTCAGAAATCAACATCGGAAATATTTTAACCGTGTAAATCAAGCGGGCCGTGCCCAAAACTATCGGTCCGCGTGCCACCATTTAGGAGTGTCGTCCCCAAAATGAATGTCGCGTAAATGTGCCTCGATAATTTGCAGTGAGTAAAATATAGGAACACCCATCGTCCCTAATAGCAAACGATATCAAATGACGTTACGGGAAATCAGCCAATCATAAAATAAGCCGAATGAACCACTGGACCCTGAAGTTAATAAATAATGAGAAATGTTGTACTTGTGAAGTCGTTCTTTTTTTTTCGAAGTTGCTTATCGTCATTTTTCCTTTCTTAGAAAATGACAGAATTTAGATGGAAGAAAATAGTTATATACCGATAAAATTTGATTGTTTTTTTTTTTTTCATGCCACTTTCAATTCACAGGCAAAATGGCTCCAAAGCAAACGTGCACCAATTTTTTCCTTATGGAAAAAATGTATGTCTTCGCCTTGATAGTGTTCTCATTTCTGCACACGTTTCTTTTAAATGACAGCTGTGCCATAGCTACACAAGGTGATCATATGTTTTGTGTGTTTCTAGGGTGATGATATTTTTTTTCCTTTCCTAAATTTTTATTTTTCTTTAATCGTGAAATATAAGCTATGATTCAGCAGCTTTAAATATTCATAACTGTGTAAGTTGATCAGGGTGCCCAGTCAATTGTCTTTGGGGAAATAAACTTTGACAACCAACTACTCTCTAGCAACAAATTTGCTTGTTAAGTTTGTCCTTGAGCGATTTTTTTCCGCGGTTACCCCTTACAATAGGTTGTTAAGACATTTTTAAGCATTTACTAATCACTCACAGGGCTTGTATTACATAGTAGTATACTTCTTCTTTAATCTTTACATACTGAAATAGAGTGAAAGCTGAACTTGTTAGTACTTGAACCATTTCATAAGTGAGACTATTATTTCCACTTTAGTCAGTACATCTTGCAACTTTGACAGCGGACTTTGTAATGGCTGGCAATAGTCTTACTCAGATGACTTTGACTGGACACGTCACAGGGGAACAACAGGATCTTACAATACGGGTCCAGATGGTGATCATACCAGTGGGTCAGGTAAGAGGAATGTCATTCATCAATTTCAGGTATCTCGATGCAGTTTTTTTTGTGCACCATATCTAACATTTTCAAGTGGCCGTTTAGCAGACTTATCAGACTCGGATCAATGTGAAATTTACTAACACCGGTTATTAATCTTGGTTTAAAGTAGGAAATCGATTTTTCCATGGCAAAAAAAGTCACGAAATCATTAAAGCCTGAATCAGATTTAAAGTAATAAAGAAGACTGAAAAAAATTATGTATGTTTGATTTCGAATGTATAGCACAAATATTGCAAACCGAACGTTTTGCATGATAATGGTTAATGGGCCTAGGCGCAGGCACTGAGTTGATGGAACTACTTCAAATAACGCCAACTCTTGTATGTTACTAAGCTCTCAGCACCGTGAAAGGTTTGTTTATTTTCTTTATCGCGATTTCGAGATTTACAATCACTAACATTGGAGTTTAATTTTGGGCAACTCTTTTAAGTGGTTTTTTCAGAAATCTAAAAAACTGTTTGACAGACTTCTTCTGAAACGCTTTTTTTCAAACATTCAGTAACATTTGAATCCAAATTTAACAATAAAAGAAGGTGTTTGAAACGACGAAAAAAGTTGCGTTACAAATTTACCGTTTAGAAAATTATGCTACAAAATTCAAATGAATCTGTATGACGTTTCTTTGTGAAAAAAAAAATTCATTTAAGAAACAAAAGAAACTAACGGCGAAATTTTCAGGAAGATAGGAACACAATTTAATTGAATATTTAAATTATATTAGCTTGTTTGTTCGATTTTTTTCTTCCCATTGCAAATTTTAACTTTCTAAACATGCAACAAGGATTTTTGTCGTTTAATTTTCAAAAAAGGCGGTGGACATTTTTTTTATGTCCACAGGATACTATATGTACATTGAGACGTCCTCTCCACGAAGGCCTGGTGATAATGCAAAGCTTGAGCTTTCTGTATCTGCAGATGGAGAACTGTCTTGTCTTGAGTTCTATTATCACATGTATGGAAGCACAATGGGAACACTCGCTGTCTTCAGCGGAAATTCAGTAGTATTCAGTGCATGCGGAAACCATAACAACACCTGGATGAAGGCGGAGATAACTATCCATTTGAATGGAACAGTACGTTTTTAAGGTTTTTTCATAATTTATTATTGGAGATTCTATGGGAATTCTTAGTGTTTCTAGAGGAAATGTTGAATGGTGACTACTGGATAATAGAGGAAGCAACATTCATTTTGCATAACGCAGTAAGTTTAAATCGATAGATGCACAATTCGAGTAGCACAACTCAAATAGCATTACGATGCAAATGCAAATTTTTAAATCAAATTTTAATTAATTTAACTTTTTTTTTATTTTTTTTTTGAGGGGGGGGGGGGGGGGGTATTTTGTTTTAATTTTGTTTTTTTCTGGGGACCTTCCTGGTTTTAAATATAACTGATATTATTATAAATTTCCCTCCTAATTGCTGAAAACATTTTTGCATCAAATGCATTTACGAGTTTACACCGCAGGATACCAAACCCAGCTCATCGTTATTAACTAAGATGATTATACCAATTTAAACGTCTTAAACATTTTCCTGGATGCCATGTTTTGTCACCGTAGTTGATATTAATATTGTTATCGTTGTTGTTGCGCTTGTTGCAGCTGTTTTTTGCTTAAGCCAGTTAAACGTTGCTTTATAATTTGACGAACATCTTTTCTATTTCACCTGTGCCAAGATCATAAATTGATGATTGGCTTTTCCATTCATCTGTAACTCATCTAGGTGACATTTGAAGGAATAAGAGGAACTTCCTTTACGGGTGACTTGGCCATCGATGATGTCTCGATTAGGAATGGAAGCTGCCAGAGACACACTGTACTTCCAATTCCAACGTTATCCACGTCATCCACATTTGCAACTTCATTGCCTTTAGTCACAACGTTCACTGCAAAGCCCTCATTGTCTTCAGAGACAACTACGTTAAAGCCGACAACTGTAAAGCCTTCATCGTCTTTTGAGTCATCGCCGTTAAATCCGTCCATTGTGAAGCCTTCATTGTCTTTTGAGTCATCGACGTTAAGTCCGTCCACTGTGAAGCCTTCATTGTCTTCTGAGTCATCGACGTTAAGTCCGTCCACTGTAAAGCCTTCATCGTCTTCTGAGTCATCGACGTTAAGCCCGTCCACTGTAAAGCCTTCATCGTCTTCTGAGTCATCGACGTTAAGTCCGTCCAAGGTCAAGACCTCATTATCTTCCAATCCCTCGATGTATAGCCAATCAACTGCCACGCCGACGTCGTCCTTTTCTTCAAAGCAATCGGCTCTTATGCCATCCCCTATAGGTAGCTCATATTCTCCCGAGCCTCCGTTGTCTTCATATGGTTTACCAGGTATCGCTTATTGTCTTCTCGTTTTTTTAAATTAAATCCTTTACCTAAGTCTTCATTATCCCGCTTTTTGAAATTGTAACACTTTTACTTCTTAAAAAGCTATACGACAAGGTTGGCACACCTTTATAGGATTAGTTTTTTTCAAGCTCCTCGTCTGAAATCCGTTTCCATCTCTTCCGAATATTTATCCACATTTATGCTGTCCCCGTTTTTCCTTAATATGGCCTACGTTTTTTTCTTTTACCTTTCCGAAACCATTGCATGTCTTCAAGCGTTTACAGTAAATGAGTGGCGAAACATTTTGAAGAAGAGTGAGCTGATCTACTATTTTACTTGGCTTAGCTTAGTTGATGCATTACTTTCTAGGGCGCTGTCCCAATGGCATACATATTAAAAACTTCAGAGCAGACTTTCACACAGCTTTTACCCGAAATCTTCTTGCCTTTGAAAAACATAAAACAGCAAGTCGAGACAGAAAAATGCTTCAATTTTATGGGCAACATATATTTTGCTACCTTTTCCTGATATTAAGCTTCAAAGCATTTCGTCTCTGTATCCAGTACAACGCTACAAAGACAGAGAAATATGCTACCTTGCTATCCCACCCTTCTTTGGAGAAAGCGTCATAAGAAACCATTTTCATTAACAACACAAGCAGCTCGAAAAGCGTTTGTTGTGAAATTTAAATTTGTTATGCTAGTACTTTCATTATTGTTTCCTTATTTCCTTACTAATTCCTGACTTTGTTTTTACTATTAACTTTACTACCACCAGATTCTTCTAAATCCACTCCAACTCCAAAAACGCCATAATTAGAGGAGACACAAGAATCAGTTCTATTGGAAGTTAAAGACCTTGATATCAACAAGGTGATTTTTCAGCTATTGTTTTTCATTGTTTTGCTAAAATATTAACTTGCTAGTAAAGTGTACATCGTGAAGCGAAAACCAAACAGGGTTTCAATAAGTAAGCTTTCGGCTTATGGTGTGATTATGGGGTTCGAAGATATCATATTGCAGGGACTTGTGGCAGGGACAAGATCACAAATTGTACACACATGCTAGGACGTTTGGGCCGCGCTCCTTTTTGTGTAAACAACCTTCCTAAAACCACCATTGTGTGCTGTAGGCTTTCTGTTGATAAAATAATAACACAATTCACACCAGTGGAATATTTCTGAATATATTATTATTTTTATGTTCTGTTGGTTTGTTTTCTTGTATTTATTAGTGGAACGAACAAATGAAAAATGACTTTAAAAGGAACGTTGCACGGGTGGCTACAGATTACTGTGATGTAAACAAAACCCGATGTCAATTTACTTCCAAGAGGTATGGAAACAACTCGAAATAAATAAATAAATAAATAAATAAATAAATAAATAAATAAATAAATAAATAAATAGATTTTTCGCCTCAGCAAATAGACTTCTTTCTTCGTGTGAAACTGGATATTTATGAAGCTACTAAGGAGATGTTCGTCTGGAATCCATCATCACTACTTACATGTGGTTTACTCAATACATTTTTGTTATCGAATAAAAGATTGATTGACTGACTGACTGACTGACTGACTGATTGACTGACTGACTGACTCATTGACTGACTGACTGACTGACTGACTGACTGACTGACCGACCGACTGACGGACTGACGGACGGACGGACCTACCGACCGATTGATTGATTGATTGATTGATTGATTGATTGATTGATTGATTGATTGATTGATTGATTGATTGATTGATTATACCTTTTCCAGTTCCCGTCGAAAGCGATCGTCTAACAACATGGTGTTTACAAGCGATATGGTTCACATTCTGCCAGGTTATCCAAAGAAGTCGCCTGGTGATCCTACAATAACCTTGTTAGCTTTTTATTTACAACTTCCCCAAGGGTTTTCCAATAGTGTCATCAACAAATATGTCCTAAATGCCATCGTGGAGAGTGGTGTGTCGAGTATTGAAGGATCGATGAGCGGTACCATCTTAAGCGTCCAGCCTTTATTCATCACCACAGACACCACTGAGGAAAGTGATGAGGAATCAAAACCAACGGTTGTTATCATAGCAGCTTGTGTGGGTTGTGTTTTATTATTGGTTGTTATCGTTGTTCTTGTGTTGGCTTGCAAGAAACGTAACAGGTAAGAGTCATCGAACGCACACGAGTTAGTGAAATAAAATGCATTTATCTTTGTGATTTAAATCTGACGAATATCTTTCTCATATTTCGATCAAGCTTAGCACATACCATCAACTCTTCCTCCTATACTTCTCAAACTCATTAATAATTCATGACTGATGACCCAATCAACTTGTATCAATTCGGTCATGTACATGTATGTTGATACGAAATGAACATACCGATCAAGACACGTTTGATTAATTCAAAAACTGATCAAGATACTGATCAAGGAACTTGAGTTTTAACTCAGTGTTCAGTGAATTTTAATCGGTGCAGAAGTTTTTCTAGGCTAATTTTCTCTAATCTGCCGGACCTCGAACTCCAACGTTGTCAGGTATGACGTATGGTGTGTCTAAATAAAGACAAGGGCCTGGAGAAAAGAAGTGGCAACTTCTTCATACAGAATGCGTGAGAAGCTGAAAAACCATGTTACCATAGAGCGTTTGCATAAACTTTCTTGTGCTGACTCAACAGGTTCCTTCTATTTTACCGCGGTGAAAATGGCTTTTACTTCGCGAAAAATGATAAAACGAAACGCACACTGAATTATATTTTTCTCGATCGGAAAAAATAACAACAGACCCGTCGACAGTTTCGTTCAGAAATTTAAACGTGAAAATATTCGTTCCATGGCCAGTTTTATTTTTCGACAAACTGTTGTCATTCATAGTTAGACAGCAATGGTAAAAAAAGCGCAAAAACACGAAAGAGCCGTCCACGGATTTGATACATGGAAATTCAACTGACAACCGGAAATGAATTGAATTGGTTGAAATGTTATCATCCACTTATCACGCTGTGTGAGGGTAAAAAACGGCGAATAAAAGGTCTGTGAAGACCTTATTTCTCTCACGAGTAATCTTCCTCCGTTCTCCGTAAAAAAAATCCTGAAACTCGGGTTAATTCCACAATCGATGGCGTAACACAATGCAGCTTTCAATATAATGATCCTCATTTACCTTCCTTAGTAGAATACCGTAAAATTCCGGTAATACGTCCTGTGCTTATACAACTTCGTAAGATAAATGGAGGGGCTTAAATCAGGGAGACGGAAGGGAAGGGAGAGGCTGATCATAAAAAAAAGAAACGTTTCGAAATGAGCTACGGAAGTGTTGATCAAAATACGTTTTTAATCTAAAAAGTCGAAATAAAACAATATTTAGCCTTGTTCACCACTGTCATCCGGCAGAGGGGGGCTCATATCCGGGGGAGGGCGAAGGAGGGCTTTTAAGCGGATGTATTTTTTTGGGATTACAGGTAGATGGGCCTATGACCGCAGAAGCATATCAACACGGTCCCTTATTAATTTTACGGTATACTGTAAGCTGGAAAGGTTAGCTTTTCCTCCAGAATTTGCAATTAGCTTTCATTCGTAATCTCACTAACTTGTCAAAGAAGAATAGTGCTGTAAACTGACACTAGTTCACCTGACAGTATATAATATGACAAAACTAGATGAAAATCAAATTGAATGTGTGATTTCAAAAGAATCAAGGGTACTACACTTATTTCAAATTCTATAAACTATATAAAAAAATAAACAAATTTCGTGAACCTAGCAAAAAAAAAACGGTCGCGGGGACATAGGGCCCTTCGATTTTTGATCTATTACTTAAATTGATAAATAGACAAGACTACGACGTCATAAAACTATTAAAACAAAATAAGAAAAGCATAAAGAAACTCTTACCACTGCCTCGACAGAGTTAGGAAACAGGAGCAAATGCGAGTGATGCGCAACTTTGTGTACCACTGATGAAGGGCAACGTCCGATATGTTTGGTTTTCAGCATAAATTTAGCACTGTCAGTTAATCATTTTCTCAACTCTTTATAACATGCTATCATTAACTGTTGTATCAAAACGTTGTGTATACACTTGATTGAAACGCGTTGTTGCGAAAAAGTACAAACTATAACTTACTGTACGGCCAACTGATTTTCTGGGAACTTTTCAACGATGTACTTATCTATGTCTTGGAGACCGCGCGCTAATGCTTTATTTCGTTAAATAGGTGCCTTGTTGGACTGATAGTTAACGCGCTGTACCGTAAATCGAGCGGTTCTGGTTCAATATCCGGCCGTGTCCAGTTCGTTGTGTTCTTGGGCAAGACATTGTTGTCTCACAGTGTTTTTATTGATCCAGGTGTATAAGTGTGCATCGACGAATTTAATGCTGGGGAGTAACCTGCAAAAGAACTAACTTCGCATCCAAGTAGGGCGACTAGAAATACTCCTGGTCCACTTAATCAGTGCTACACAAATCGGGGTACATTGACCCAATGCAGACTTAACCAAAATTAATGCCACAAAGAACACTTATTTTACACTTATTCAAAAGTAACAATTCCATAAAATCGATATGCTTGCAGATTTGTATCTTTTTTTCGATTGACAGCGTTTTTTTTTTTTTTTTCAATCAGCTGTGAAGAGGGGTACATAAAATGGCTAATGATCAGCAATTTGGCTTTTCCCAGTTGATAAGTTTTCAATGTTCGATCGATTGCATAGGAGAATTTTTTATAGTGTTATCGGGCGTATTTCCCTTCGCTGGTGGTAGGGAGGGCGATTTTCCAGGTTTGCCACTGCATTGCCGTCTTTTAAAATAAAGAAATGATCATGAAGGGGTAAATCAGAAAAAATGCATTTTTACTGACGTTCATGCATCTACGCTTTCTTTTTTCCCTAAGATTCAATAACCAATGGACAAAGAAGGCCAACAATCATGTTTACATTAACGATGCTTACTTGACTGGCTCTGGAGGGCAAGCCATTGAAATGAAGGGTGATAATTCTACTTATTCACTCAGTAATGTATCGGACATAAAGCCCAAGGAACAGTTTTAGGCGGCAATTAATGAGCCGCCTGCCAATAGTGGTTCTTTAGCCTAAGTAGAGAAGAGTGGCTGTTTGTTTCAACCAACCACTCAACATTAATCCTCAAGTTTCCAGTAGCCTTAACAAAGTAGACCAGCTGCTTCATCTATCTACCAACCACTCAACAGTAATCCTTAAGTTTCCAGTAGCCTTAGCAAAGTAGACCAGCTGCTGCATCTATCTACCAACCACTCAACAGTACACATTAAGTTTTCAGTAGCCTTAACAAAGTAGACCAGCTGCTGCATCCATCTACCAACCACTCAACAGTACACATTAAGTTTCAAGTAGCCTTAACAAAGTAGACCAGCTGCTGCATTCATCTACCAACCACTCAATAGTAAACATTAAGGCTGTTGCATCTATCTACCAACCACTCAACAGTACACATTAAGTTTCAAGTAGCCTCAAAAAAGTAGACCAGCTGCTGCATCTATCTACCAACCACTCAACGGTACACATTAAGTTTTCAGTAGACTTAGCAAAGTAGACCAGCTGCTGCATCCATCTACCAACCACTCAACAGTAAACATTAAGTTTTCAGTAGCCTTAGCAAAGTAGACCATTGAAGGGGTTGCTGCATCTATATACTCACCACTCAACGCTGGAGTTGCTGCCTGTTTCTATCAGTAGTCTTACGTTTCCAACATTCTTCACTTATGTCCAGGATTGAACTCAGCTATTTTTACAGGTACGTCACATGTGACTAGGTCGTTTGCCATCAGCAGGGATAGCAGCGAGGGATTTTTACATGTGTCTACCAGTAACTTAACAGTATTCATACGTTTCCAAATCCAAAGCAGATAGCAGTGAGAGAGTTGCGGCCTCGAACTATCATCAGTCGGATTTACGCATAAATCTACTGACGAAGGTCTCAATAGAATTCTTTAAACCTCCTGAAGCCTTGTCACAGACAACAGTGCCCCCGCTCCCATCTCGGTGGTGGTGGGGGGGGGGGGGGGGGGGGGGGGGAGGGAACATATTGGATTAAATAAAGAATATGCCTCCCGGTTCTCTATAATCCTGACCATATCTCAGAAGAAAATACATTTTGCGTGCTTGCTTTCAGACCTCGCCGCGACAGCCATACCCGTTTAAGACCTGGCTGTTTGCGAATATACCGGTCTCATTTCAGGGCAAACGAACAAATTTATTACCCTTTTGCAGACCTTAAAAACTCCAAAACTATTTCTTCGGGCCAACAATTTAGGGGGAGCAGGGGGAGCAGAAAGCAGGGAGGAGGGGAAGCAGGGAAAGCGCAGTGGTGAGAACACTCGAGTCCCACCAATGTCGCTCGAGTTCGATTTCCGAACCCGGCGTCATATGTGGGTTGAGTTTGTTGTTGGTTCTTGATCCTGCTCCAAGGGTTTTCTCCGGACTCTCTAACGCTTCTAAAATACAGTTCGTTTGGGAATTCGAGGGTCACAGGTTACGTGCTACCTGGTTAAACAAAGTCAATTAAACACATACCTTTATACTTTGGAGAGGGGGAACCCCCCACCCCACCCCCCGTCCCCCAAAACCGGAGTTCCGGGTTTGCAGGTTGGACATTTTAGCTATGCCATCAAACGAAGAAGCTTTTAAACTGTGAAGCATTTCTAGTTGAACAGCAATTGCTATATTTTGTGATGCGGAGATTTAGTGCCCTGAGGATAAGTTTGTTGTCAATCTCCACAAAATTGATTCGCATACTCTTTCTCTCTCTCTATGTTATGAGGCAGGCTTTTAATAAAGAAATAAATAACGCGCCTGAGTGCATTGTTGAGTTATATAAGCACACGGGAATTTTTAAGAACACGAGAGAAGTGCATAGAGAAGCACGAGGCGTAGCCGAGTGCTTCTCGCACTTCTCGAGTGTTCTTAAAAATTCCCAAGTGCTTATATAACTCAACAATGCACGAGGACAAGTTCTTTATTTCTTTTATAAAATGTTAAAAAAATGCGCGCGCTAAAACTTGTGACGTAAGCAGCGTGCATTATAACTCCATAAAGCACGCGCGTGACGTAAGCAGAGTGCTTTATGGAGCTATAATGAACTCGAACTGGCCAATCACAGCGCGCGCAATTTCTCGATGATTTTATAAAAGCTGTTAAGCAACTTATAAAATTAAACATTGATGAATCTTACACTTTCTAAAAGCAGCCTGTTACTGACAATTGACAATTCAACTTAGTCACTAGTCTGGAGGTTACTTTACTCACAAACAATAGTACCTGTATTATTACTTGAATCTTCTTGATTCTCAACAGAAAATGTAAAACTGTAAAATGATGTAACACTGACAGAAGTCGCGAGCTAACAGTTACTGTCAGCGGAGGTTTTTTAACACCAGTAGTAACTATATATTAATCAGTACCTGCAAGTGTATGATAAGCAATTATTCTCCATTTAGTAAAGTTAACTATAAGTAGCCTAACTTTGTGATGTTTAATTAGCACCATTGTAAATGTAGATCAAGTACACTATCTGTATTCGCTCAGCTCGATAAGCTTTTTATAGTTTTTCCGAGTGTTGTTACCAATATTCTGTTTTAATTATATTTTTTGTAATTACAAAGTTGTTGTTGTTATAAACTATTTATCTATAGAACAGCTCAACTCCCTGTGAATTGCAGTTAAATTGACGTAGAACCATTGTAATGTCACGTAAGAGTTCAAAAGTACTGTTCGTAGCTTTAATGCAAATTAAATGCATTTCTTTATTGTCTACAACAGACTAATCATGATTATAATTAACATAACATTATGGTTGCCAAAGTCGAGTCTCAGGACAAGAAACATACGTCAATTCCACATTAAAAACCATTCACAAAGGTACTGGTATGTACTTCGTACTCCAAGAGCGAAATTTATATCGAACTTTTACAAGTTAACAGTTTTATATAGTTTCGGAAATTATTTTAAGATCTTTGAATTGCGCCGAGCGTGTTTGCAAGATGCGGCGTCCTATTTTTTTCGTTGTTCTAACATATTTCTGACCTTGACGGTTAGAATTTGTCGGAAAACGTTTAGAAAGGAACGACTGAAGTAGAACTGTAACAAAGAATTAAAGAGACCAGTCTCGTCAGGTTTGGCCCAGCGCTAGTTTTTACAGCTAATATTTCATCTTTCGTACGTATACCTAATGAGTGATAGTCAATAGGCCATTTCCGAGTTGTTTTTTTGTTTTTTTGTTTTTTTTGCAATGTAACTTTGTTTAATAAACTTTTTTTTGTGTGTGTGTATTACAATTTTATTTAGAAACATAGTTCTCCGAGTTACCAAAACGAGTTGCCAAACCGAGTTGCCAAAACGAGTCTTCGTACGGAACCATTCATATGAAAATGGTTTCAGGTGCCAGTCCATTTTCATGCAAATCAAACTCATTTTCATTTAAATTGTTTCACACGAGGACTCGTTTTGAAAATGAGGCAAAGGGCAACTCGGAAATGGCCTATTTCATGTATTGAGTCACATATCAGTTGTTGTTGACTTGAAACAAAATAACAAGAAAAATAAAGTGCACTCATAGTATTCACTCATGAAGAAGAAGGAATGTGGCATCCAATTACATACCGGACCTGAGAGTGAATTTCGTTGTCTTACAGGTAGGCGACAGCCTTTATTCCACTAGATTGTAAGATTTCCGTTTCCTAAATGATGTTTTATTGTGTCAGCTTCTATTAAGAAGTCTTGTACACCCGAAAGGTTTGTGACATATTGTTATTTATGCTACAATCGTTTCGCATGAAGACCTTTCTTGCAATGTAAACAAACTTGTTCGAAAAATGAGCAAAATTGCCGACAGACTGCGCTAAAAGTTCTCTTTAACCACAATACATTTTTACATTTCCATGCTCTTTGACTTTTTCTTAGTTGGTATGGATTCAAATATTGTGTGAAGAAGTTGGGCTTTTGCGCAATATCGAGTTGAAAATGTGTACGTTTTGAGCTATTGCTTTTAATGGCGAAGCAGGTTTCGAGGTTTCGAACCAAAAATATCTTCATATAGTAAGGTTCTGTTAAACGAGCCAAACGTCCCGTGCTATGTTCTGATAAAGGACTAATATTAATTAATCCAGGAAAGCTAAACAACAAAGTATTTTGAAGCGGTGAGTTTGACAATACTTGCTATTTTTACTTATAGCCATTGCTAAAAGTAGGCCGGTTGAGGTTGGAGCGGATTTAATTCATAAAAAAAAAATATATATTTTGTAACATTTGCAAAAAACTAAAAGTGGTTTCATTAACTTTTGAATGAAGACAGACTCGTGGGCAAAGTTTAAAGGAAATCGATTTTTCGATGCGAAATTCAGCGGACGGTTTTACAGAGACAGCCTCTTAAGTACTGAATTATTACTTCCCGGAGTTCTTCTATAAAATAGTAGTTTGCAACGTGTTTTCTTTATAACCATTTCCCTGTCATGGGTCTCTGTGTGAAAATGGTCTCTAATACATGTCCAACATTACATTTAATTTTCCCTCGTTGCTGCACGCCAGTTTTGTTTTAGGAAAATGTGTTACAAAGTCAAGGGTTTTAAATGGGGGTCATTTGCATAAGCTATTAACGACTTTCTAAAACGTCAGCGTGTGAATTTCGGACGCGGCCTCTGTGGCGACCAGAGGTGGGCTGGCTTGTATTAATAAGATGAAGGCATAGAAATCAGCAAGTCAACAACAGAATAAAATGGAAGTGGACGGAAAATGGAAAGAGGACGCAATTTGAACAAGACTGGGTCTTGACCCAACGTAAAGATCATCTAATATTAAACAAATACATTAATAGCGAGTATATAATGACCACTAGCTGCAAAAAAAGAAATCGTTATATTTTCCTCAAAACCCAAGCCCTGTCGAATAAAATGGAGAAGTGGTTTTAGAATAAAATGGCAGTGGATGGGAAATGGAAAGAGGACGCAATTTGAACAAAATTGAGTCTTGACCCGACCTTAAGATCGTCTAATATTAAACAAATACATTAACAGATACATTAACCACTAGCCACAAAAAATCATTATATTCTACTCAAAACCCACGCCCTGTCGAGCCCTGCTTTCAAGAGTAAATTGTTTCTTTTTGTTGAAAGATTCACCGAATTCATCATGACCATGTTTCGTGTATAAATTGTAATTTGGATTTCTGAGTGGGGGCAGGATTATTTTGAAATTCAAGAAAAAAGGCTTATTATAACGGTTCTTAATTGACAATCAAACATTTCTATTCAGGTGACAACAGCGGAGAGTAGCGAGAGATGACAATCGTGCTATGCAACAGATTGGGTTGGTCAGCGATGACATGTACAGTTAATTAAACGAACGTGCCCAGTTGCCTTTGATCCCGCTTAAGTAACTTAATTTCCCACGGGACTATTTTGCGGTGTCCAAAAAATCCAGGGAACGCGTAGACAAGGTCTTTAGACGTTTTTGTGTTCACCTGTACTTAAAATAGGTTCAAAGCCAAGTAATGAACAGCATGTCAGCTATTAAGTGGCTGAAAACCGGCTAATGAATTTGGCTCGAAAAAAATAGATTAGGTTGATACAGGTTACTAAACTATAAAAAAAGTATTTCTTTTGGGCTCGCTTAGCAAGGAATTACGAGGGCTTAAAACGGGTTCAGAAAATTAAGCGCGTATTAAAAATTACTTGGCGGCCAAACCCATCTGTCACTTCCATGAAATGAAATTCAAGTTTGGATTTCTTAGTTAAGTTCCACCTTGGATCAGGATTTCGGTTCGCCAAAATCTGTTTTTGGATTTCGTGTTTTATTGGGAAATGACAAATCCAGTTTTCAAAATTCAAATCCTGATTTTTTTTCCAATCGAATGCACCTTAAGTACACGGAGCAAAAGTTTGTCGTGCATTTTAAAAGAGCCGTTTAACTAATTTCTTTTGTTGACAGATTAAAAAAAAAGAGAACTTAACTATAACTTAAGTACACAAGAGCAGGTGTTTCTCAGGTATTTCATTAAAGAAGTTAAAACTATTTAGATTCTTGAACGATGAAAATGTTTCTACTGCCAAAATTAGTTCTCGACTGAATTGTGAATTGCTGAAAAATATTTCTCCAACAATTATATCTACACTTCTGGAGATTCCTCGAGATACTGATACTAAAGTTAACCTCGACGGCTATTAAATTTTGGAACACTGCCCGCTGTTTCAAGCATTCGTCGTCACTTTCTCAAAGGTGGGTTTGCATCTCGCTCGGCTGCATGGAATGACATCTAGCTAGGCTTTGCTATGCTTTTAAAATCAAAATGGAAAACGTTAGTTGGTTGCCAGATTACAGCAGCCACATTCCCGGTCATACTGGTATAAATAGAATATATTCTATTTTACGTTCCTTACATTAACGCACAAGAGAGTATGAAGCTCTCTTGATACGCGTGAATAGATGTCAATTCATGTAAGTCGGTTTCCTTTTAATTAACTTTTTTGGACTGAAGTTGATCTCTTTATCAACCACAGCCATAACGAATAAAGATTTCTCATCTTCTAACAGTATATTAGTGGGTAGGACAAGGCAAAGAAATCTTTTTACTTATCGTGTTTATCCACTTTTCGACTTGGAAGTTCTTTGCCTGCGAGACCTAAAAACAAACCCTGCTTGATTTAAGGACATCGCTATATTTACAAAGAATATTAATGACATACTCTGAACAGGGTATTTGTGATCACAACAGTTCGCCGTCGAACATTTAAGAAACCAATCACAGATTCGTCATAGCCGGCAAAAGTCTTGTCGTTTGTCCCCATTGTTTTTTCTTCTTTGCCGCTGTTTAAAAGCCGTATCACTTGACGAAACTCACTCTAACATAGCCTTAGGGGAAGCTGTAAGTGCACTTATTATACAAATCATATATAATGTTTTTACGGGCAGAGAAAATGAACCCATTTTACGGTCAGTTAATCACAGGAGCATCAACCCAATAGGATGTGAGTAAAAGTCATTTTAAACTTGTGATTTGTCGATCTATAACGCCACGAATTATGAAAATTTTCAAGATTTGAATTCTACGCGAATCAGATTTGACGTGCTCCGCATCAAATAAATCGCAAATAGATTTCAAACCACGCTTTTTGCATAATAATTATAATGGACCGAGACGCAAACACTGTTTTGATGAAGTTACTTCAAAATGACACAAAAATGTGTGTTTAGCTTACTTATCGTCCCCGTGAGTGTTTTGTTGATTTTCTTTATCGCGATCCAGAGAATTGGATATTTTAGTACGGTCACTACCATTGTAATATTTGGCAAATGTTCCACTTTATGAAGGGATAATTTGAAAATCTCAAAAACGGCGCCATATATTTTTATTTGAAATTGTCACGACACATACTTGATAAAACAAATTTTATCAGTTCCAAAGTTTTTTTAACCAAAAAATACTCTTTGTCACACAATTAATCTTTCGAATTCGGAGACTCTTCAAACATGCAAGGCTCTTCAATACTAATCCCTCTGCAAATGTTTGTGTCAACTTGAGCACATAGCAAGAAGTTGGGGGGGGGGGGGGGTGGATGGCACTAGCCCTCAAACCTTTATCATCAGACCACAGTACAAAATTGAAACAAGAGGAGTAAATAAATTGAAATTGTAGCTTGACCAGAAACATTATTTAGGCCCATCACAGTAACCAGGCTACAATGACTTCATCTAATGTGATCCAGTTTGGCAGGAGTGCTTGTCACGTGACTAACCCAGGTACAAACTGCTACCCTAAGCCTAAATCTAACCCTAACCCCAACAACTCATCCCTAACCTATAAGCCTTTGACTTGCAAACCTAATCCAGACACTATTCTCACTGGGAGTCCTCATGCACAAACGCCCCTGATTGCGTTGAGATCCCACTTTCTCATTCCCGCACTTCTGTACATCCTCAAGGGAATCTGCTATGCATATTGTTTACGCGAGTTTAGTATAAATAGTCCTGTGTTATCCTGTTTATTCCTCTTCGTTGAAACGGACGCCAGACATCAGATCGTCGCCCCACCCTCCTTCCCGCAGCGATGGCTAGTCATTGTGCCTTAGCTCGCCTCTTCCCATATCTTATCTCAACTTGGGGCGTTTGGGAGTGAGGGCTCCCGGTGAGAATTTATTACAATTATGGGTTAAGCATAACCCTAGCTGTCACTCCGTGGAGTCGTAAGTCCTGGTCACGTGACCCCCTATTGTTCTCTTTAACATTGTTCCAATGAAACAGGTCTAATTTATCGATAAAGAAGGCGAAAAAGTTGTCGACAAAAAAGTTGCGTTACTAATTTACCGTTCACAAAATAATGCTAAAATATTCAAATCAATATGTATTGCATTCCTCCGAGAAAAATGCAGTTTTGAAGCAAAAGAAAATGGCGGCGAAATTTGCATGAAAGTAGCTAGAAAATGCATTCGCGCCTTTGCCATCGCTTTATTCCAAAGAGTAACTTATCAGTTGCAACTTGATTCATTATTCTCTGGTTTTAAATATTTTTTAAGTGCGTAACTTAAATGTTTAAAATAAATATAAACCTGTTTTCCTTCTGAGTTTGATACCATACCTTTTTCGTTCTAAGGGTCTTCTAAACTCTAGATATAAGCGGCGACAATACCGCCTGCAACAAGCAAGTTGGAGCTAAAACCTCCAAGCTCGACATAGATATGGATGCATCCGAGTTCTTTTGCGTGGTTTAACATGGTCGAGACGTCCTTTCCTGATGAGCTGTGGTCTAAGATCGAGAGAACGAGAAAAATATCACGATTTTAAGTTGTCTTTAACTTTCGATCGACAACTGAGAAACCTCGCCATCTTTAAAATCGTGCATGTCAGCGAACTGAATTTACTAGAATCGTTGTGCTGTAGAGTGCTGTACACCTCTCTCGTTTCCTTTGAGGTTTTGCAATTTTCTAACGCGAATTGGATAGTTTCCTCTATTTACGGGTCGATTAAGACCGATTAACATATCTGCGACCTCGCTTGTGTGCGTTTTACCACGATTTTAACCGCCATTTGTCTTCCTGCGAGAAAAACAAGACCTCATTTTCGACCCGAGTGCCTTCCCTGTAGTGGTTAGTCATTGGCTCAAAAGCCAATTGGTTTGGCACGCGTGCCACATTTTAGGCAGGCGGGGACTATCTTCTGAGGTGATCTCGACCCGCCTCCGCCTAAAGTTTCTGGCATTTACACGGCGAAACTCAAGCGGGCCGTGAGCTATATTATCGGCCCGCGTGCCAAAAATTAGGAGTACCGTACCATCCCCGTAATAGATGTCGTGTGAATGCGCCTTAAAATGCCCGTGAGAGTGGTGCAAGAGTTCATGACCTTCGCTTTTTCAAAATGTTAAGCCACACTATTGAGAGAATCTGAAGCGCGTTTGAATATGCAAACAGCTCTCATAAAGACCAGGGAAGCACAAAAGAAAAAGTGCCTTTCTTTCTTTATGTGTGCTGTTCAGAAATCAACATCGGAAATATTTTGCCATGTAAATCAAGCCACCCGTGCCCAAAACATTTGGTCCGCGTGACACAATTTAGGAGTGCCGTGACAAAAATGAATGTCGTGGAAACACGCCTTTTATACTTGTCAGTAATAGCAAACGATATCAAATGACGTTACGGGAACTCAGGCAATCAAAATAAGGGGAATGAACCACCTGACCCTGCAACCTCGTTCCCAGGGTCCTCTCTATATCTCCAGAGAAGGGACCCTGGTTGCGGCTGGTCACGTGTCTGCTAGATTTTAGCAGATTCCACAAAAATGATTTAAGGGAGGGTGGGAAAGGTAAAAATTGTCTTCAGTTAGCTGAAGTACTGAGCCTGGTAGGGAGTGGAAATTGTAACATTAAAATTGACATCGCTTAGAGCGCGGGAAAACCTTTGTGTTTTCGGTGAGTCTTTTAACGAGAATGTCGACTCGGAATTTTCAAGCGACTCCAAAAAAGATTTCTAAGGTATCTGTCCCGGCAACTCCAAAAAAGATTTTTAAAACATCAGTCCCGGCAGATTTTAGTTCATGCAGGCTGTGCAAAGCAGTTGGGGACAGGACACGGTCCAAAAACCTTTTTTCACGGGCAAATCGACCACTGCTGGCTGCCGCAGAAGATATCTTTGTCGGTTCAAACTTTGATACAAGATAAATATATACATTTAAGATAAATATATAGATTGTTTAATTATTTGCTTGAGCTTACAATGTTTCTTAACAAGTGGCCACAGTTTTTATAAGCGGATACGGTTCCCCATATAGGTGCAAGATAAATTTAAAACTGAATATCTTACGGCAGAATAAATTTGCTCACAAGAAAATGAATTATCTCGAGACACAACAAAATATACTCACGGCAATGGAAGTTTCTTTTTAGGCACATACCTCACTTTTCTGACCTGTACTGAACTGGCTCTCATTAATAAAACTTTTCTCCGCTAATATCTTGCCGTGTGCTTGATGAAGGCGAAGAAATTTGTTTTGATTTTACTTCAAAACAGACCGGCGTAGGTTAATTTTAGTGAAGTCTTTCTGTTTGCCGTGGCTTCGAAAAACTACACCTGTATAAACTGTAGGAGTTTTTTTTTTTAAGAACATTCACGGCTTAAACGGAAGCCAGAATAGTACGGTGGCCCACAACTCTCACAGCAACAGCGAATCTCACGGCAAAACAAAATAAACACACTACACACAAAATCAACTCACGGCAAAATAAAAACAAAACTTATGGCAAAACAGACTCTCCTCGCAGCTAAAACGCGGCTAAAAAAATCAGTGAACTTACACCACAACACAGAAACTCACGGCAAAACTTAACTCATGACAAAGCAAACACAAGTCATGGAAAAACCAAACGAACACACGGCACAACAACGAAACTCACAGCAAAATAACCTCAACTCACGGCAAATGACAAACTCAAGTCAAGATAACACAATGTCAACTCGCTGCCAAACAAAAGGAACACAAAAAAGATTGAAAGAAACTCACAGCAAAACAAACTGAGGTCACGGAAAAACGAAACGAACTCCTGGCACAACAACAATACTCACGGCAAAAAAAAAAACTCAACTCAAGGTAAAACAAACTCATTGACCTGCTATCCCTCTCGGATAACATTCGAGGCAAAACCTGGAAGAACAGGGATTTCCCGTACCCTGTTGGAAGCACTGCCACCAAGTCTTTTTTTAGAAACAAACTCTCCAAGCAAATAACCTGTTCAACCTTCAGGATAATGCTGTAATAGCTAGCGGAAAGGAGCGCAGATTGAACACAGCACAGCTTAGAAATTCAACCGCCATTTTGAAAATCCCGCTTTACATTTATCCCTCCCCTGTCGACAAAATTTTGTCGAGGAGCAGTCCTCCCTGCGGTTTTGGTTTGTCACCCAGATCACGTGACCAGTTGCGACCAGGGTCTCTTTCCTCGAAAACAAGGGAGGAAAAGGAGAGAGAGCGTGGGCACGAGGTTGCTGACCCTGAAGTTAAAAAATGATGAAGTCATTCTTTTTCCTTTCGAAGTTGTTTATGGTCATTTTTCCTTTCTTAGAAAATGACAGAATTTAGATGGGAGAAAATAGTTACATATCGATAAAACGTGATTATGTTTTTTCATGTTACTTTCTATTCACAGGCAAGATGGCTCCAAAGCAAATGTGGACCACTTTTTTCCTTATGGACAAAATGTATCTCTTCGCCGTGATAGTGTTCTCATTTCTGCACACGTTTCTTTCAAATGACAGCTGTGCCATAGCTACACAAGGTGATCATATCTTTTGTTTGTTTGTTTCTTTCTATGGTGATTTACAAGCTTATCTCGTGTTCTGCCAACATCCCGCGTGGGTTTATTGCGCCGGTCAATCCACTTTTGAAACAAAGGCCGATTTTGAAACAGATATTGTAATTTTATCATATTTTTCTTCTGACCTATTCAGTTCATTATTAAATAGGTGCTTTTTTGTGGGCAAGGAATGCCCAAGATGGATCATAATACCACTTATTAGATTTATTTTATCGTGTAAAATCGACGAAAAGAAAAGTCATTTTCTGGCCAGTGGCTACACTGAGCAATTAAATCCTAAAACGTTACACAAAGGTTTATTTAATGTGAAATTCTGAAGACATTTTGCCTTGTGGAATGTACATATTTTTACAATTTCGTATTACAACAACAAAACAAATACGTTAAAAATAGTGACTTCTATGTCACGTTATGTGTCAAGCGAACTTCAATTTGGTATAGAACAGATGAAGTATATGTTACTTTACTATACGGGTTTCACGGGCAGCAGATTGGTAATAATACGTTTTTTAATTTTATATCACAATATATACGAATATGAAAATGTGAAACATCTATTTGAACTCCAGAAAGCTGAATGACACCATAGCTATTCAAAATAACGGCAAACTAGATGTTTATGGTAGTCGATTTTGGGAAACATTTTAACAAGAAGATTAACGACATAAAAGTTACTTCACGTTTCGACGACTTCATGCCGTCATTATCGAAAGTGAAATGTGAAAAAATTAACATAAGATATATATACAAAAATAGAAGCGTGAAAAAGAAATACAGTATTACATAAAACATGATAAGCGCGTATTAAACAAAAAGTTTCGCGCGAATAGAGTCCGCTTGAGTGTTCAGTTTCGGTCTTTTCTTTCGAATGAATAGCATTTCGAAAATTAAGCACTCAAGCTTACTTTGTCATTTCTTAAGAATGGTGAAGTTGTCACGGAGGTTGGAGGGTTTAACACTGTGTTCGTCCTTTAGGTGTTTTCCAATTACAGAATGTTTGTGTTCCTCGACACGTTGATGTAGATGGCGGCCTGTGTACCCAATATAATTTGTATCGCACAAATCACATTTATATTCATAAACCACGCTTTGGTGGTTGGCCATGGGAGGCTTCAATTCGTTTCTCTCAGGTCATCAGCGATCTTCTTGCTCGTAAAGATTGGCTGCAACTCATGATCGATTTTTCTTCCAAGCTCGCGAAGTTGTTTGCGAACCACATCGGCAGATTTCTGATCTTTATAAGGTATAATGATCCTAATGGGGCTGTCAGATGGTGTGTGAATTAGGTCGGGTGGGTGATGGACACGATTGATAGCCGAGTCGATAAGCTTCTCTGGATATTTTAATTTCAAAAATATCCCCTTTAAGTTCTTACATTCTTGCGTAAGGAACTCTGGTGTAGACGACAAGCGTTTTGCACGGTCTAGCATAGTTCTTAGAAGCGACCGTTTGTACCTGCCGTCGACATGACTCTGGAAGTGCAGGAGAAGTCCTTTATTCGTCGTCGTTCTGTAGACACGGGTTTCCAGACGCTGGTCTACTTTGATGATCTCCATACCAATGAATGGTAAACGCCTCCATGGTAAATTGAATAGAGGGATGGGCTTCATTTAGAGTAGTAAGTAGGTCAGTGGCGTCGGAGTGGTCACGTACTAAAAGCTAGCGTGTCGTCCACGTATCTCTTGTAAAAACTCCGAAGCTTGTTCTCACGTTCGAATTTCTTTTCCACTGAGCACATAAAGACATTTGCCATGAGCGGACCTAATGGTGACCCCATCGCGACACCGTCGATCTGTTCGTACAGTTTTCCATTAAACTGAAATAGCTGTTTTTTTGTAGCGACGTTCAGCAGCTCGATTTTAAGTCGTCTTTGGTGATGTCCAAGTTGTGATTGTTGTTAAGCCAATTGCCGTCAAAAGCTTTATCTGCCAAGAGATGGATGGTCTCATCCAGGGGAACAATTGTGAAGAGCGCTGTGACATCATATGATACTAGAAAATCATTTTCGTCGATTGCAAGGTGCTGGATTTCTTCGGCAAACTGGAAGACATCAGAGATTGTGTACTGGTTTATAGATAGAGGTTTCAACTTCTCGTCTAGCCATTTGGCTAGAGGGTAATTGTAAGTTCCAGCTGCCGATAGGATCGGTCTCATCGCCAGACGTTCTTTATGTGTCTTGGGGAGGCCATACAAGTGGGTTAGTCGAGATCCCTTCTGGTAAACGGAGTCAGCTATTTCTTGTGGAAGGATTCTGCGAACTACTGATTCGAGATGCTTCTCTTTCACGAAAAGCGGATGGTAATAGTTAGGTGACCTTCCTCTCGTGTTTGGTCTCTGCTGCTCAACGGTCTTGAACTTTGTTCGATCATTGATAGATAAGTCACTCAACAATCTGATGTAATCAGACTTATCCATGATAACGACGCCCGAACCCTTGTCCGGAAGGGATCTCGACTAGCCCACTTGTACGGCCAGAAAGACGACGAATAAAGGACTTCTCCTGCACTTCCAGAAGGTCATGTCGACGGCAGGTACAACCGGTCGCTTCTAAGAACTATGCTAGACCGTGCAAAACGCTTGTCGTCTACACCAGAGTTCCTTACGCAAGAATGTAAGAACTTAAAGGGGATATTTTTGAAATTAAAATATCCAGAGAAGCTTATCGACTCGGCTATCAATCGTGTCCATCACCCACCCGACCTAATTCACACACCATCTGACAGCCCCATTAGGATCATTATACCTTATAAAGATCAGAAATCTGCCGATGTGGTTCGCAAACAACTTCGCGAGCTTGGAAGAAAAATCGATCATGAGTTGCAGCCAATCTTTACGAGCAAGAAGATCGCTGATGACCTGAGAGAAACGAATTGAAGCCTCCCATGGTCAACCACCAAAGCGTGGTTTATGAATATAAATGTGATTTGTGCGATACAAATTATATTGGGTACACAGGCCGCCATCTACATCAACGTGTCGAGGAACACAAACATTCTGTAATTGGAAAACACCTAAAGGACGAACACAGTGTTAAACCCTCCAACCTCCGTGACAACTTCACCATTCTTAAGAAATGACAAAGTAAGCTTGAGTGCTTAATTTTCGAAATGCTATTCATTCGAAAGAAAAGACCGAAACTGAACACTCAAGCGGACTCTATTCGCGCGAAACTTTTTGTTTAATACGCGCTTATCATGCTTTATGTATTTCTTTTTCACGCTTCTATTTTTGTATATATATCTTATGTTAATTTTTTCACATTTCACTTTCGATAATGACGGCATGAAGTCGTCGAAACGTCAAGTAACTTTGTCATTAAATATGTGAATATAGTCAAGTAACTTTTATGTCGTTAATCTTCTTGTTAAAACTAGATGTTATGTGCTTTAATATATTGTTGTGAAATAATGATGAAGAGTAAGCTTCGGTGGCTTTAAACATTTATAGCTGTGTACGTTGACCAGGGTACCCGGTCAATGCCCAATTCCCTCTATGGCGCGCGCCTGCAGGGAATCACGGTAGTTGTATTCAGCGTTGCTAAGTCTCGTGCATGGTTCGATGAATACATCTACCATGATTCCCTGCAGGCGCGCGCCATAGAGGGAATCGGGCATTGTCTTTGGAGAAATAAACTTTTTAACAACCAAACTTACTACCCTCTGGTTAAGACAGTTTTAAGCATTTACTAATCAATCGCAGGGCTTGTATTACAAAGTACTATACTTCTTATTTAATCTTTACTTACTGAAAGAGATTGCAAGCTGAACTTGTTAGTACTCGAAGCATTTCATAAATGAGATTATTATTTCCACTTTAGTCAGTACATCTTGCAACTTTGACAGAAGACTTTGTAAGGGCTGGCGACAGTCTAACTCAGATGTCTTTGACTGGAAACGTCGCAAGAGACCAACACCATCTTCCAATACGGGTCCAGGTGGTGATCATACCAGTGGTTCAGGTAAGAGGAATGTCATTCATCAATTTCAGGTATCTCGATATTTTTTTTTTTTCTGGAGCATATCTAATATTTTCAAGTGGCCGTTTAGCAGACTTATCAGACTCGGATCGATGTGAAATTTACACCGGTTATTAGTCTTGGATTAAAATATGATACAATAATATTTTTTTCAGGAAATCGATATTTCCATAGCAAAAGAAAGTCACGGAATCATTAAAGCCTGAATCAGATTTAAAGTAATAAAGAAGAATGAAAAAAAAATATGTATGTCTGATTTCGAATTGATCGCAAAAATATTTTAAACCGTAAATTTTACATCATAATGGTTAATAGGCCGAGGCGCAGGCACTGAGTTGATGGAACTACTTTAAAATAACGCCAATACCTGTATTTAATTAACTACGGTCTCGGCACCGTGAAAGGTTTGTTAATTGTCTTTATCGCGATTTCGAGATTTACGATCACCAACATTGGAGTTTTTGGCCCACTCTTTTAAGTGGTTTTTCCGAAATCTAAAAACTGCTTGACAGACTTCTTTTGAAACGCTTTATTATCAAACATTCAGTAACATTTGAATCCAAATTTAACAATAAAAGAAGGCGTTTGAAACGACGAAAAAAGTTGCGTTACAAATTTACCGTTCAGAAACTTATGCTAAAAAATTCAAATGAATGTGTATGACGTTTCTTTGTGAAAAAAATGCATTTAAGAAACAAAAGAAACTAACGGCGAAATTTGCAGGAAAATAGGAGCAAAATTTAATTGAATATTTAAATTATATTAGCTTATTTGTTCGATTTTTTTTGTCAGTGCAAATTTTAGCTTTCTAAACATGCAACACAGATATGTGTCGTTTAATTTTGGATAATTTTTTTTTTATGTCCACAGGACACTATATGTACATCGAGGCGTCTCCCCAAGTCGCCGGTGATAATGCAAAGCTTGAGCTTTCTGTATCTGGAAATGGAGAACTGTCTTGTCTTGAGTTCTATTATCACATGTATGGAGACACTATGGGAACACTTACTGTCTTCAACGGAAATTCAGTAGTATTCAGTGCATCCGGAAACCATAACAACACCTGGCTAAAGGCGGAGATAACTATGCATCTGAATGGCTCAGTAAGTTTTTAAGGGTTTTTTTTTTCTCATATGATTGGAGACTATAGGAATTTTGAGTGTTTCTATTGGAAATGCGGTAGTATTTGATAGTTCAGGAAACAGTTCAGGAATGGTGACTACTGGATAAAAGAGGAAATAGCCATTTTTGGATAACGCACTAAGTTTTAATCGATAGAATGCATAATTCGAGAAGCACAAATCATATAGCATTGCGATTTTTAGATGCAAATTTTTAAATCCAATTTAGAACATTTTTATGTGTTTTTGTCTTTCATTGTCTGGTTTTTAATTTTTTTTATTTCATTTTATTTTATTTTATTTTTTTTTTGGAGGGTGGGGGGAGGTAGTTTGTTTTAATTTCATTTTTTTTTTTCCGAGGACCTTTCTGGACTTAAATATAACTGTTATTATTATAAATTTCCCTCCTAAATTGCTGAAAATGTCTTTGCATCAAATGCATTTATGAGTTTACAACGCAGGATATCACTCTTCGTTATTTACTGACTCAGACACACTTCTTAAATATTTTCCTGGATGCCATGTTTTGTCACCGTCGTTGTCATTATTATTGTTATCGTTGTTGATGATCTTGTTGCTGCTGCTTTTTGCTTTACCCGATTAAACGTTGCTTTATAATTTGACGAACATCCTTCACCTGTGCCAAGATCATAAATTGATTATTGACTTTTCCATTCATCTGTAATTCATCCAGGTGATATTTGAAGGAATAAGAGGAACATCCGATACGGGTGACTTAGCCATCGATGATGTCTCGATTGGGAGCGGAAGCTGC